>LPNX010916164.1:64835-88832 GCA_001517045.1 Pseudotsuga menziesii | reverse complement strand
AAATAGACAACTATGTATTTAATTTTAAGTAATTCCTTGTTTGTAAAAAAACAGGATGTAATAATAAAAGGCAATACAAAAGTAAAATTAAAAGTTCAAAACTCTTGATAAATCTTTAAACGGGAATTTAATTACATAAGCAAACTGAATGAACAAAACCTTGGATAAATCTAGTACACGAATGAAATTACAGCCTCATGTTATAATTTAAAATACAAACCCTTTAAATAATTTGACAGGTAAAACAAAAGTACCTAGGGCTAGAACATAGAATACAAACCCTTGCAAAATCTAGCGAGAACTTATTCTAGAAAATGAAATATGCAGTCCAGAACCTCATACCTAAAGATTGAAGCTCCTTTAATGGCTGACACTGCCACACTAAATTAACCAACATTAGCAATTCATATATAGATGTTACCTCTGTATTAGATGACTAAACCACTTGGGAATCACTTAGAGCTCCTAAGTTGAGGTTTCCCTAAGTGGTATATCAGGTCTAGATCAGTTCTCATTTTTCCTTCTAGGGAAAAAGGTTCTCCAAGAACTCTCTTGATAATAAATAGGTAGAATAATGACTCCAAAAAGATAGATGAGATCCCCAATCCTCTCTTTTGCTTGGGGCTTTATAAACATACTTTTCAGTCAAAGCGGAAAATAAATCTAGAATCCTTGATTTCTTCATTTAGCCCTTTTTATCTTATTTATCTATTTTTTAATACATTAACTTAGGAACTTTTAATTAGTTCCTATTTGGAAGTATTATACTATTTATTATATTTTAGTAATAAATAATAATAGATGAAGCTTTTCCTTCTTTCTTATATTATTAATATTATTACTATATTTAGTCTTTATACATACCATGTATAAAATACATAATAATATAACATTTTTCTTTGGGCAGATCATATAATATAATCCCTAGACTTATGACACTTTCTTCAATAGGGTCATCAGGTAGATGGTTAGGTCTACTAGGCTAGGAAACTCTAAACATCCTTGCATGTTGGATTCCCTTGTATAACATGGTAGTTCTTCAGTATTTGAGGAGTATACAGAAATTCAAAATTTCATTTAATCACTTATAAATAAGTCATATGAGATCAAAATTTTTCTTGATTCATTTTTCACTCGAGAATCGTTAATTCTTTTCAATAACTCCTAGCACTTACCAAATCCCATACTCAACACTAAAAATAGGGAGTTACAAAGTTAGTGTGATTCCGGAGCTCTTAACCCAACACTAATTCTAGGATGTACTTGTATGATATACCTAGGAATACAATGGCCAAGGATCTAATATTCTAGAGCTTATGCTCAACATCAACATGGAAGGCTCCAACGCTTATGCCCAACACTCTCAATTTATATTTTCATGTGCTCCAAAGCATCATGCTCAACACAAATATAATACTTATGTGCTTTAGAGCTTCTCTCTACGCACAAAAATCAATTACTCATGTGCCCGAGAGCTCCCTTCTCAACACAAAACATCTCATCAATCATGTGCTTCAACTTCCATGCCCAACACAAAACAAGCATATATATATCATCAACAATTGGCTTACACCCAATATATAAAACAAATCATTATGTTCATATCCAGCGGGGTATTTGACCTAGTATATAAAAATAGAACATCAAGATAACATCATAATCAATAGGTGCATGCCTATAAGTGTTACATCCTAAATTCGGGATATTACGTCCCTCCCCGCTTAAAGCAACAATGTCCCTAGTGTTCTAGGGATTTAGAATGAAATCATGAAACAAGGAAGGGTAAGCCTTTTTTATGGTGGCTTCATTCTCCCAAGTGACCTCATCAGGTTCAAAGTGCTTCCATTGCACTTTCAACTAGACTACGATGCATTTCATGAGATGCACCTTTCTCTTGTCCAATATATGAAGAGGTTAAGGGGAAAACCCTTCATTCAAGTTCCACTTGTAATAAGGACCAATCAATCACATGTTTAGTATCATAAACATATTTCTTTAATAAATATGCATGGAAAACATTATGGACTCTTATGTGAACATGTAATGCTAGTTCATATGCCACTAGCCCTTTCATGGCCAGTAATTCAAAGGGTCCACAAAATCTAGGTGCTAACTTACCACACCTACCCAAGCTCAACGAGCTCCGTTTTGCTTTTAATTTCAAGTAGACATGATCTCCTATTTGATACTATTTATCTTTTATTTTCTTATACACATAGCTTTTCCGGTAGTATTGTGCTTCTTTAAGGTTTACCTAGACCTTAGTAACCAACTGTTCTAAGTACTACAACAAGCCAGGCCCTAACATGAGCCAATCCACTGGGTTATCCCAAGTAACTGGTTTTCTACACTTTTGTTGATAGAGTACCTCAAAGGGACTCATCTTGGAGGAATCTTGGTATCCATTCTTATATGAAAAATCTGCAAGATGCTGGTAGTATTCCCACTTGGTGGGGTTGTTCATGACATACATCCTAAGAATGTCCTCAACAATCCAGTTTACCTTTTCTGTCTGCCCGCCTGTCTGTGGGTGATAAGGAGTACTAAAGTTCAACTACATCTCTCATACAGGGGATAAATATATCCAAAATTTTCTAATAAATTTAGTATCTCAATTTGAGATGATTTCCTTTGGTAACCTATGTAATCTAAATGTATCAATCAAGAAGATATCGGCAATGTGCACTACCTTGTAGTTTGACTTCACATGAATGAAGTGTGCTTCTTTTGACAATTTGTCAACTACGAGAAAGATAGAATCATTTTGTTTCTTAATTTTCGGTAGACTGGTGATAAAATCCATACTAATTCCCTCCCACTTCCATTCTAGAATGGGTAATGGTTGTAGTAATCCGGAAGGATGTTGATGGTCATCTTTGACCAGCTGGAATTCCTCACATTTCACGATAAACAAAGCAATGTTGGCCCTTAACTTAGGCCCAAAAAAGTGTCTCTTAATAGTGGATATCATATTTTGATATCTCAGATGCCCTGAGAAAGATTCCTGATGAAATTCCATGAGGTTGCTGGACCAAATTTCCCCTCCTTCTCAAACGTACAACCTCTCTGTGGAGCATAGCAGTCCTGATTCATCTACCTTGTACTCTTTTTGTTGTTGAAACAACCTATCCTCTTGGAATTTATTGAGGATTTCTACCTAGAAAAGCTCAAGTATGTTGGTCGTTCTAATCCTCTCATGCAAATCTGCTTCAGTTTCACTTAAAGTTACCTCATATATCATATGAGTTCGTCGGCTCAATGCATCAGTAACCTTGTTTTATTTTCCCTTATTATGCTTTAGCTCGAAATGGTACTCACTAAGGAAAGAAAAACATACCGTGTGCCATGCATTCAAATTGGGTTGATCGAATAAATACTTCAGACTCATATTGTCTATTTTTAGAAGGAATTTCCTTCCCATGAGGTAGTGGCTCCACATCTTCAAGGCATGGATGCCGGTTGATAACTCAAGATCATGTGTGGGGTATTTTTGCTCATTCTCTTTTAACTTTCGCAATTCATAACAAATTGCATGATCGTTCTGCAAGAGGACTCCCCTGAGTCCTTCCTTGCTTGAATCCATGCAAAAAAATAAAATCTCCATCGAGATCCACAATTCATAGGATTCGCGTGGTCATCAACAGCTGCTTAAGATTTTGAAAACTTTCCTCACACTTGGTAGTCCATAAGAACTTATTTGCTTTCTTTTTCAAAGCAGTCATGGGACAAGCTATTCTTGAGAAATTCTCAGTGAACTTTCAATAATATCTATCTAATCCTAAAAAGGACCTAATTTCGGTGACACTAGTAGGGGTAGGCCAATCTTTTATGGCTCTAATCTTTTTTGGGTCCATAGCTCTTCGTGTCTTGGAGATAATGTTACCCAAGTACTGTATCTATGGTTTGTAAAAAGCACATTTGCTAAGCATAGCATAGAAATGGTGTTCTCCTAAAGCTCATAGTACTATGTGAAGGTGTTATTCGTGTTCCTTTTTATTCTTAGAATAACTAGGATGTCATCTATAAAGACCAAAACAATTTTTTTCAAATACTTATTGAATATACTATTCATCATACACATGAAGTTCGCGGGTGCATTGGTCAACTCAAATGGCATTACTACAGACTTGTAGTTTGTGTACCTTGTATGAAAGGAAGTTTTGTGAATATCCTTTTCGCGAATCCGTACCTGATAGTACCTGGATCATAGGTCAATATTTGAAAATATTTTTCCTCTTCCTACCTAATCGAACAAGTCATCGATCCTAGGGAGTGGTTATCAGTTCTTGATAGTAATTTTGTTAAGCTGATGGTAATCGATGTACATACACATCATACCATCCTTTTTCTTTACGAACAATATCAATGCTCCCCAAGGGGACACAGTTGGTCAGATATACCCTTTTCTATCAACTCTTGTAATTCCAATTTGAGTTCCACCAATTCTAGTGCACTCATGCGGCAAGGGGATTTGGAAGGTGGAATTGATCCTTGTGTCAGTTCTATAAGAAAGTATAGGTATCATTTCGGAGGTAATCTTCTGATTTCCTTAGGAAACACATCCTTGAATTCTATAAGAATGGGAAATTCCTCTATGCGCTATTCTCTCTCAGACTTTATGTCTAGAATGTTTATTGTAAACAACTTGCATCCTTTCCTAAGACATTTCTTTTCTTGTAAGAAAGATATTTGTCTTACAAAAACCTTCTTTGGAATGCTTTGAATTTTCACTTGATTCCCTTGGCTATCTATACAGAAGATTGAATTGTGTAAGCAATTAAGCATGACATGGTATTGTTCCAACAAGTACATGTTGATAAGTATATCATATGATCCTAAGGTTAGGATGTTCAGGTTTATTTTTGTTGAAAAATAATTCAGGTTTACCTCGCAATATTTAACTATTTTTGAAACTTTTCGTTTCGTACCTATGGTTAATTGAACCAACCAAGGTTTATCATGTCTTACTTTTCCTAGTTTTCCCACATCTACAATTTTAGGTGATACATAGCTCTAGAAAGCAACGGGGTTAATAAGTATTTAAATAGAAGTGTTCAATATCTTACCTTCTATTTCAACCATGGTAGCATGATGGTATTCCTGTCAGCCATCGAAGGCTGCATAAATCCATCGTGTTCCAGCTATGTCTGCTATTCTTGGTTCTTCTTGTAAGTTATGTAAGACCCCATTGGTATTTTTCTTAAAATATCATGCATAATGAGGCACACTACATTTCCAACACTTAATATGCAGTGGGGTAGCATTAAATCCCCCAGTTGCTACTGGATTCTTAACATTTGAAACTGGTACATAGGGATTTGTACCCGATTTGTTAAAGTTCTTGTTCGCTGGAAAACTATTATTCTATTTTCGTTATGGTTGTGGGTTAAACCTAGGATGCGGTTATTAGAGAAATTCTCAGTCCTATATCCGTTTCAGTTTAAGTTCTCTTTCCATAGATTCCCATGCTCATAGCAGAGCCTTGCCTTGTGCAATGGGGGGTCCAAATTTTTTGGCATGTTGAATTCAATCCTTTTTAGAAAGTTGGGAGGAAGACATCCTAAAAACTGTTGGATCTTTACCTTTTCATCATTAATGTATGGCACATAATGTAACATATCTAGAAATATGTTAATAAAGGCATCCATAGTCATGGATCCCATATGTAGCACATGAAACTCTTTCACTTTTTTGTCGAAGAATCTTTCTGACATATATTTTTCTTGAAAGATTTTGCAGAAGTCACTCCACCATATTTCTCTTAACTCATCTTTCTTGGTATGTTTCAAATCTCTCCACCATATCGCTTCTTTGTCATTTAAATTATAGATGGAAAGTCAAGCCTTCATCCCGCTTGAGTAGTTATGAACTCAGAAATATTTTCTCATACCCAACAACCATTATTCATCTTTCTCCCCCATGTTTACTTCACCTTCATAGCTCGGGGCTCTTATTTTTCTGAACTCTCCCTCAAGATTTTCATCGCTTCTTTGTTTCTTTCTGCATTGAGAAATAAAGTTATCACTTGAAGGATTGTGATAACGTTCTTCTGGGGGTTCAGGTATACCTAGCAATGAAAGGCTTGTCAAAGAGTGTTGAACGTTTGATCACTAGCGCTCACATTTGCAGCTCTGTCCTAGTGACATTCACTGGTTGTTATTACCATTCTTTGCAAACTTTGTCCTCATGATGGGGTCACTACTGCACCTATTATACACAGTGTAAATACTAAGAATTACTCATATCCTAACATATTCTATTATATTTTTTAATTTTAAGTTTGTAACACTTTATTAAAAACCTTAGATTTGAAATCAGATATACCATAGCATATTTCATATTCCATGGTCTTAAGGATTAAAGCCTAAAGACTTTGATCCACATCGTGCTAAGGATTATAGCCAAAGGTATGTGATGCATGTGATTAATTAAGCCTTGTATTAAACTTGGGGTGGCAAGTTTGTAATATAGTTCATAGACTATACAAAATATGGGGATGGTGTCTATTAATGGTGGCCATAGTGGTTCTTTCAATGCATCTTGGGAGAAGTGGTAGGAAAGCTTAGGGCTTGGCCCAAGAGTTAGTTTGGCATTTGGCATCATTTGTTGTTTGCTCTCGGCTCTGGTTTGGGTGGAGGGGAAAGAATTCAATAGTTTTAGAAGACAGGTAATACATGGTTGGTTTTGCATAGCAGTTGCTTGTTGTAGCTCGTATTACCATATCCTACTTCTCATTGTGCTTTCATTTTGTTGCAAGGTTGTAGAGGAGTGACTAAAGGAGTGAGTCATGGTTCAGTGGCAAGGCCATGGCAATGTCATAGTCCCTTGGTAATCCTACTATGTAAAATATTATGGGATTACAATGCATGAGTTTGTGAATAATGATGCGTTGATTTTATAGAGACTATGTTTATAATTTTATGTTGCATTCGTTACAATATACAATTACTGCATTTATTTCCATGGTTATTATCCTTGTGGTTTATGTGGAATTCACCTTCAAAGGTTGTATTGGTTAAATGAATGACTACTAGCCAACCTTGATGGCTCGGGGCCACGCTATGAATGGCATTGGCACTCACATTGTAGCTTTGATAGAGAAATAGATTTAGACTTTACAGTTTATTTTTACAATATGTAAGTGAAATGTAATGTCATATGTGGTGTAAACTCTATGTTGGAAATGGTTACTGTCGGTTAATTCATTGACAGGATTTTAAGCTTTGAATAGTTATTTTATTTGACGGTAGGGTTATGTATGGGGGTGAGGCCTTGGATTACAACGTATATGAATTATAAGGGTGTTACGACCTCTGTGTAGACAATGTAATTAATTTATTTACAACCTACGTATAACTGGGTATAGTGTGGCTTTGTAAAAAGTATCGAGACTCTGCAGGATTTGATCCTAGGTCCTTGTCTAAGATGGGATTTTATAAATATGGGTGTGATATGGGCATTTGAGTCTCCACAGGATTTGATCATGTGACCTTGGTACAAATACATGGTTTTTAATTGGTTACTGTGTATGTAATAATATTATGGTTTTATTATGTTGGTCCTTGTAATTTATGGCATTCGATTTCGATTATGCAAATTATAAAGTTTACATGGTTTGTTTTATTATTTATGCAATGATTTTAGGATGATGATAATAATATTATTTCATATGCTTTGTATATGTATCTAGCATAGATGTTTAGAAATCATGGACCATTTATATGGTCTCGATATTTGGACTATTAATTGCTTTATGATATTGTTTTCTTTGAGAAGCATTATAATGTTTATATTGGTTATTAGCATGAGTTTATTATGCAGTCCCTCGGAGGTCTTGGCTGGTTCTTATCTTAACTTTAGTAATTGAAGATTATGGTTATTCTTAGACGTAATTTATAGTGTTAATAGATTATAATTATATTTATGTTTTATCCCTAATACTATATATATAAATAGTATATTTGTTAGGTTCTTTTTATTAGGAATAGGTAACTGTGTTGTAAGATTATTTTACGTCCGAAACTTAATTCTGAACTAGTATTTTTATTTATAACATGTCTCTACTAACAAAATGAAATCTGTTAGTAGAGTATATAGGTAAATAAACAACTATGTATTTAATTTGAAGTAATTCCTAGTTTGTATAAAAACAAGATGTAAATAGTAAAAGACAATACATAAGTAAAACTAAAAGTGAAAAACACTTGATCAATCTTTAAACAGAAATTTAATTACATAAGCAAACTAAAAGAACAAAACCTTGGATAAATCTAGTACAGGAATTAAATTACAGCCTAGGGTTATAATTTAAAACATAAACCATTTGAAGAATTTGACAAGTAAAACAAAGTACCTATGGTTAGAACATATAATATAAACCCTTGCAGAATCTAGCCAACACTTATTCTAGAAAATGAAGCAGGCATTTTAGAACCTCATTGAAGCTCCTTTAATGGATGAGACTTGCACACTCAATTAACCAACATTAAGAATTCTTAGGTAGATCTGACCTCTGTATTAGATGATTAAATCAATCGGGAACTACCACATTCCAACCAACCATGACCCGAGACCCTTCCTGGTTTCAATCCGGAACCGCCCGAGCTAGTTCCTACACGCAAGTAGCTTAGAGCTTCTAAGGCGAGGTTTTCCTAACTTGTATATCGGGTTTGGATCAGTTATCCTTTTTCCTTCTAGGAAAAATGTTCTCCAAGAACTCTCTTGAGAATAAACAGGCAGAATAATGACTCCAAAAAGATAGCTGAGATCCCCAAGCCTCTCTTTGGATTGGGAATTTACAGACATACTTTTCAGTCACAGGGGCAGTTAAATAAAAAATCCTTCATTCCTTGATTTAACCCTTTTTTATTTAGTTTAGGTATTTTTTAATACATTAACTTAGGAAATTTTAACTAGTTCCTATTTAGACCATTGTAAGTATTGTACTGCTTATTATCTTTTAGCAATAAATAATAATAGGTGAATTTTTTCCTTCTTTCTCATATTATTAATATTATTACTATATTTATTCTTTATACACACCATGTATACAATACATAATAACATAACATTTGTCAACATTTGTCTTTGGGAATCATATATTATGATCCCTAGACTTATGACACTTTCTTCATTAAGGTCATAAGTTAGATAGTTTGGTCTAGTAGGCTAGGAAACTCTAAACATCCTTGTATATTGGATTCCCTCATATAACATGGTAGTTCTTTAGTATTTGATAAGTATATATAAATTCCAAATTTCATTTAATCACTTATAGATAAGTGATATGGGATCAATATTTTTCTTGAGTCGTCTTTCACTCGGGAATCATTAATTCTTTTTAGTAACTCCTAGCACTTGCCATATCTCATACTCGATCCTAAAAATAGGGAGTTACAAACTTACTTCGATTCCAGAGCTCTTTGCTCAACACTAATGTTAGGATGTACTTGTATGATACACCAATGGATAGAATGACCAAGGATCCGATGTTCCAGAGCTTATGCTCAAGATCAACATGGAAGGCTCCAAGGCTTGTTCCCAACACTTCAAATTTATCTTTTCATGTGTTCCAGAGATTCATGCTTAACACAAATATAGTACTCATGTGCTCTAGAGTTTCTCTCTCAACACAAACATCAATTACTCATGTCCTCCAGAGCTCCTTGCTCAACACAAAACATTAATTACTCATATGCTCCATAGTTCCTCGCTCAACACAGAACATCTCATCAATCATGTGCTTTAGGGTCCATTCCCAACACAAAACAATCATATACATATCATCAACAATTGACTTACACCGAATATATAAAACAAATCATCATGTTCATATGCAATGGGGTCTTCAACTCAGTATATCAAAATAGAACACCAAGATAACATCATAATCAATAGGCTCATGCCTATAAGTGTTAGGTCCAAAATTTATGTTGTTACATGGAGTGAGATCATCATCACCATCATCATTTTCTAGAACATCATCATATGAACCATGGAGTTGAAACACAATCAACAACATGGAGATGAAGCATCATCTTCTGTAGTATGGACCTGAAGGATCATCTACATCATGGATATGGAGCATCATCATCTGTATAACAACTAACATATCACTAGCATCAATAACATGAAGATGGATCGTCAGTATAAATCTAGAATATCAACAACAACGAAAGCATGAGACTGGATCATCAACATAAATATGAATAATAACAATAATGAAAGCAAGAGGTTGGATCATTAGCATAAAGCCAAAATATAAACAACAACAATAGCACAAGGCCAACTGATTAGCATAAAATTTGAATAACAACAAAAACAACACGTGACATAATAATCAACACCTCAAGGATGGAGCAACATCATCTAGGGTAGGTATAACAATGTTAAACTAACATGATCCCTCCTTTCAAAATTATGGGATCATGGACAACACATATGTGGTAGTGAGACAATCCTTCCTTTTGGAATTTTGGGATCAAGTATTTATGGATCTACCAATTCTAAATGCATATATACAAAGGACAATCCTTCCTTCAAGAATTATAGGATCAAGTCCACTACTAACATTCCAGATGATCCTTCCTTTCAGACTTACGAGTTCAAGTCCATTACTAGCATTTTGGACGATCCTTCCTTTCAGAATTAAGGGATCAAGTACATTCTCATGTAATATCCTAAATTTTTACCTTGACTATATTGTCCATGAGCCCCACTACACATGAGTTATGTTGATTAGATGGATATACTCGGTATGAGCCCCAATGCACATGTTTTAGATGGATATACTTGGGAATAGGACCTGTTGGACAAGGAATGTTGTTGTTGTACTAGGCACGGGCCTCAATGTACTTGATTTATTATTATGTGATTGGGAACAAGCCCTAGTATGTTGAGATGATCAATTTTTTATGTATTGTGCAGAAGACTGATTTTATAAATGATTTCTATGATTTGTTGGGAATAAACACTGGAGCACATGGGTGATTACATTTTGTGTTGAGCATAAGCCCTGTAGAATATGGATTATGAGGTTATGTGTTAAGCGTAAGCTATGGAGCACATGGGTTATGAGGTTATGTGTTCAGCATAAGATTTGGAGCCCATAGATAAACCCGATAAGTAAACAATGGAAGTGTTGGAAATGATCGATGCAGAACTCCCACATGATGTTGAGCATAATCTCTGGAGCATTGTATCTTTGGCCATTGTATCCCTAGGTATATTGTAAAAATACATCCTAGTATTTAGTGTTTATAAAATACTCTATAACTACACTAGTGTAAGGCCCTTTTGTTACTATTGAGCATAAGCTCTGAATAGCACTAGGGGTTACTGTGATTGAGGGTGTTGAGATGGAAATACTCTAAATAACACCAACCGTCATCATACTTATTTAAGTTGATTAAATGAAATTCCAATCTATTCTCATCAAGGAATACATGATACTACCATGAATACGAGGTAATCTAACATTCAAGGAATATCTAGAGTTACATATCCTAGTTAAACGCCCAAACCATACATGAGGCCTTGTTAAAAGAATTAACTTAAACTAAGGAAGCATTGAATAAACAAGTTATGCTATGAATTAATAATAGATGATTAATATATATATATATATATATATAGACACACACAGAGACACATGCACACACACACACAAAGTTATTTTAATATGTGTGTGTGTGTGTGTAGAAATAAAGACAATAAAAGTAATAAGTGAAATTCGATGTATATATTATATTATAAACTAAATATTAAATGAAATTTATATTCTAAAACTCATGTAGGAACTAGTAAAAGATCCTAGTTAACAAAATTAATTTATATTACAAAAAAATCAAACTAAATATTCTTTTCAAGAAGATAGTAAAATATTGATTTAACTGAAGTTAAACCAACTACCCCTTTTTGAAAAGAATAACTATAAGAAAAAATACAAGGGAAGTATTTTGGAATTTCATTATTATTTGTGGATGGGATTGGATAGAATTTCCAAACCAACACTTAAATAATACAAAGCTTGACTTCCAGACACCAGCATCCTATCCTTAGGAGCTCTAATTTCTCCTGCATGTTGAATCCATTTTATGTTGTTGTATGCAAACTCTGAAAGGTGCAGATAATCCTTCCACTTGGTGGGGTTGTTCATGACATACATTCAAAGCATGTCTTCCACAATTTGGTTTACTCTTTCAATTTTCTCATCCATTTGTGGTTGATAAGCAATGCTAAAGTTTAGTTGTGTCTCTAATATAGAGAATAAAGATCTCAAAAAGTTTCCTGTAAACTTAACATCTCGATCTAAGATAATTGCTTTGGGTATCCCATGCAATCTAAATATCTCTTTTAGGAAGATATCGGCAATGTTCATGGCCTTGTAGGTCGATTTCATAGGGATGAATTGTGCTAATTTTGATAGCTTGTCAATGACTACGAAGATGGAATCATTTTACTTCTTGATTTTCGGTAAGCCAATAATAAAATCCATACTGATAACCCCCCATTTCCATTCTAGAATGGACAATGGCCATATCAATCATGAAGAATGCTGGTGCTCATCTTTAACTAGCTTGAATTCCTGACATTTTGCAATGAACATTGCAATGTCGGCCTTTAACTTAGGCCAGAAAAAGTGTCTCTTGACGGGAGATATCATCTTTTGATATCCCGGGTGCCCTATGAAATTCTATGAGGATGTTGGACCAAATGTCCCCTCCATCTCGAGCATACAATCTATCCTTTGACCGTTGTAGTCCAGAGTCATCCACCTTGTATTCCTTATGTTGTTGAAACAACTGGACCTCTTGGACCTTCTTGAGGATTTCCACATAGAACAAGTTAACCTTGTTGGCTGTTCTAATATTCTCATGAATATATACATCAGTTTGACTTAGGGTCACCTCATATATCATATGAGTTCATCGACTCAAAGCATCGGCAACTTTGTTCTCTATGCCCTTAATATGATTTAGTTCAAAGTGATACTCACTCAGGAAATCCAACCATATGGCTTACCTCGCATTCAGATTGGGTTGATCAAATAAATAATTTAGACTCATATTTTTAGTCTTTAGAAAGAACTTACTTCCCATGAGGTAGTGCCTCCACATCTTCAGAGCGTGGATAATGGCCGCTAGCTCAAGATTGTGCATGGCATAATTCTTCTCATGCTATTTTAATTTTTGTGATTCATAATAGATCGCATGATCATTTTGCAAGAGGAATCCTCCAAGTCCTTCCTTTCTTGCATCCATGCATACAACGAAATCCCCATCAGGATTCGCAATCCACAACACTGGTGCGATCATCAAAATATTCTTAAGCTTTTGAGAACTTTCTTCACACTTGCCAATCCATAAGAACTTCTTCACTTTATTCTGCAAAGCTGTCATGGGGTGAGCAATTCCCAAGAAGTTCTCAATGAACTCTTGATAATACCCAGCTAAACCCAAAAAGGACCTAATGTGAGTGACACTATTCGGGGTAGGCCAATCCTTTATAGCTCGAATCTTTTTCGGGTCCACAGCTATTCCTGCCTTGAATATCATGTGACCTAGGTACTATATTTGTTGTTTGTAAAAATCACATTTACTAAAATTAGAATAGAGATGGTGTTCTCTCAACACTTGAAGTACTATGCGAAGGTGTTCTTTGCGTTATGTTTGCGTTCCTCTTTTTTCTTGGAGTAAACCAGAATGTCGTCAATAAAGACTAGTACAAACTTATCCAGATATTTACTGCATATGATGTTCATCATACACATTGAAGTTTGCGGGTGCATTGGTCAACCCGAACGGCATCACTACAAACTCGTAGTGCCCGTACCTCGTACAAAAGGTGGTATTGGGAATATCTTCATCTCGGATCCCACCTTGTCGAACAAATCATCGATCCTAGAGAGCGAGTAATGGTTCTTTATAGTCATTTTGTTCAATTGAAAATAATCAATGCACATTCGCATTGTACCGTCCTTCTTCTTTATGAACAAAATCATGCTCCTTAAGGGGACACACTAGGTCGGATATACCCCTTCTCTATTAAATCCTACAACTGTAGTTTGAGTTCCACCAATTCTAGTGCATTCATGCGGTAAGGGGATTTGGAGGCTGAAACTGATCTTGGGGTCAGTTTGATTAAAAATTCTAGGTCTTGTTTCAGAGGTAATCTGGGGATTTCCTTAGGAAACACATCCTTGAATTATAGAACAGGGAAGTATTATATGCATTTTTCTCTATCAAACTTTACATCTCGAATGTTCACCACAAACAACTTGCAGCCATTCCTAACACACGTCTTCGCTTGTAAGGAAGAGACTTGTCTTATAGAAACTTTCTTTGGGATGCCTTGAACCTTCACTTGGTTCCCTTGGCTATTAGTACACAAGATAGACTTGTGTAGAAAATCAAGCATGACATGGTGTTGTTCCAACCAGTCCATGCCAATAAGAATATCATACGATCCTAAATGTAGGATATTCAGGTTTACCTTAGTAAGGAAACTATTCAGGTTTACTTCACATTCCTTAACAATTTTCGAAACCTTCTATTTTGTACTGGTGGCTAATTGTACCAGCCAAGGTTTATCATGCTTTACTTTTCCTAACTTGCATAAATCGACAATCTTAGGTGCAACATAGCTCCGACAAGAATCGGGATCAATAAGTATTGAAACAAAGGTGTTCAAGATCTTTCCTTCGATCTTGACCATTTTTGCTTGATGGTATGCCTGTCGGCCATCTAATGCTGCATAGATTTGTGGGGTTCCCACTATTTCCTCAACGATAGGTTCGTCTTGCAGGTTATGCAAGACTCCATTGTTCTTGTTCTTACATTCTCGGGCATAATGCAGCCCATTTCACTTCCAACACTTGATCGCTAAAGGGGTAGCATTGGCTCCACTCACCACTTGATTATTACCATTAGGAGTTGGCACATAAGGCTTCATACTAGTTTTTTTGAAGTTCTTGTTTGCTTGAAAGCTGTTATTTTGCTTTCTATAAGGTTGCGGGTTTGACCCAAGCTTACGGTTATCAAAAATGTTTCTAGACTTTTCTCGGTTTTGGTTCTGGTTTTCTTGTCCTAACTTCCCATGCTCATAGCAAAGTCAGGCCTTGTATAGTGAAGTATCCAAATTCTTTGGCATGTCGAACTCAATCCTATCCTAAAAACTGGGAGGAAGACATCTTAAGAATTGTTGGATCTTCACCTTCTCTTCTTTGATATATGATACATAATGCAACAGATATAGAAATCTGTTTATAACTATATCTATAGTCATGGACCCCATGCACAGTTCATAGAACCCTTTTACCTTACAGTAAAAGAACCTTTCTGACATGTATTTTTCTTGGAAAATATTTCAGAAGTTTTCCCAACTTATTTCTCATAGCTCATATTTCTTGGTGTTCTTTAAATATTGCGACCATCTTGCTCCCTTACCATTTAGGTTGTAGATGGAAAGCCTAGCCTGCATCACAATTGAATAGTTATGAACCTGGAAATACTTACTCATTCCCAACAACCATTCTTCATCCTTTTCTCTTTTATTTACTTCACCTTCATAGGCCGGGGTTCTTATTTTTTGAAACTCCCCTAGAAGACTGTCATCATTTCTTTGCCTCTTTCTCCGCGGAGAAAGTGAGTCATCACTAGCAGGACTGTGATGATCTCCTTTAGTTGCTTCACGTGTACCTTCTTTTTATGCTTCTCTTGGGTTGTTGGCCCGCTCATGGTACGGTTCTCTTTTGGATCTGTTGGTTCACTGGGTAGGTTTACCTTGTGGGATCCCTCCCATCATGTTATGCAATAATGCTTCATTTATAGCTTGTTCTTCCTTTCTTTTATTTAAACTGTCTTCTATGAAACTTTTCAATTTAGCTTGAAGACTGTGCAAAAGTGTTCAGAACATCATAATTTAGCTCGAGCACCAAGTTCACTTTTGGAGTGTGGGTGGTCATTTATTCCTGCTGGCTATTTTCTTCCTCAGTATTCATAATCTGAACAGCGCTGTAAAAATTTTCTTGTAACACAAAATTTTTAATAGCAGCAAAAATTTATGTTAGTCACAAAAATTACTTATCATACTTTATTTTCTCTGTGTGAATTCCTGGTGCGCCCATAAGTCTCTCAGTATTAAAACTGGGCTCTGATACCACTTGTAATGTCCCCAAAAATTGGAAAAAAAAATTATAGGCTAGTAGAAACTACCCTAAAGGGGATCATTATTACTTGTGTAGAATTACATGCGCTACTTATAGTTTCATTCTCTTCAGAAACTGCCCATACTGTCTTGTTAATCTCTTATCCATTGAGTGATTATTAGTTCATTTATTTCTTATGTTTTAATTTTGTTATTTAAACTATTTATACATCTTAGTTATTATGCTCGTTGAATTAATGAATTGTATAGATCATTGTTTTACTCCTGTACATGTGTATAGAAGGTATCTTTTTTGAATATACCGACCAGCCGATTAGTCAGCTCATCCTTAAAATATTTTTGCTGTCTATCTCATCTTGCGCAGATGGTGGGCCTGGATATCTCCAAGCCCAAATCATTTAGATTTTTATTAAGTAAATCATTACCTGCAAAAAAATCATCCCATCATTACTCAACATTAAAAATGTCAAAAAGGTTCTTTTACCGAAAAGTGAAAGAGTTTCACAAAATATGCATAGGATCCATGACTATGGATGCATTTATTAATAGATTTCTAGATCTGTTGCATTATGTACCATACATCAAGGAAGAAAAGGTAAATATCCAGCAGTTCCTAGGATGTCTTTCTCGCAGTTTTTAGGACAGGATTGAATTTGACATGCATAAGACTTTGGATACCACGCTACACAAAGCTAGGCTCTATTATAAGCATGGGAAGCTAAGGCAGGAGAACATGAACCGAAACCGAGACAAGTATAAGAAATTCTCTGATAACCGCAAACCAGGATCCAACCCACAACCATACAGAAAGCAGAATAACAGATTTCAAGCAAACATGAACTTTAATAAACCTTGTACAAAGCCTTATGTACCAACTACTAATATTAACAAACCAGTAGCAAGTGGAGCCAATGCTACCCTGCTACAGATCAAGTGCTGGAAATGCAACCGGCCTCATTATGCCGGAGATTGTAAGAACAAGACTGGTGGGGTCTTGCACAACTTACAAGAAGAACCAACTATCGAGGAAATAGCTATAACACCTCAGATCTATGTAGCATTGGATGGCCTACAGACAGATCATCAAGCTACAATGGTCAAGATATAAGGTAATATCTTGAACACTTATGTTTCAATACTGATTGATCCTGGTGCTTTTTGGAGCTATGTTGCACCTAAAATTGTTGATATATGCAAACTAGGAAAAGTAAAGCATGATTTAAACCTTGGTTGGTTCAGTTAGCCACAAGTACAAAACAGAAAGTTTCTGAGATTGTTAAGAATGTGAGGTAAACCTGAATGGTTTTCTTACAAAAGTAAACCTAAGCATCCTACTTTTAGGATCGTACGATGTACTTATTAGCATGGATTGGATGGAACAACACTATATCATGCTCAATTCTTTGCACAAGTCTATCTTGTGTACTAATGGCTAAGGGAACCAAGTGATGGTTCAGGTAATTCCAAAGAAAGTTTTTGTGAGACAAATATATTCCTTACAAGTGAAGAAATGCATTAGGAAAGGTTGCAAGTTGTTTGCAGTAAACATCTGAGACATAGAGTGTGATAGGGAACAATGCATAGAATACTTCCTCATTCTTGAAGAATTCAAGGATGTGTTTCTTAAGGAAATCCCCGGATTACCTCCGAAACAAGACCTATACTTCTTCATCAAAATGACCCTAGGATCAGTTCTAGCCTCCAAATCCCCTTACGATATGAGTGCACCTGAGTTGGTGGAACTCAAACTACAGTTGCAGTAGTTGACAGAGAAAGGGTATATACAACTCAGTGTCTCCCCTTTGGGAGCACCAATTTTGTTCATAAAGAAGAAATATGGTATGATGTGGATGTGGATCGATTACCGTCAGTTGAACAAAATTAATATAAAGAACTGTTACCCACTCCCCTGGATCGACGACTTGTTCGATCTGGTGGGAGGAACCAGAATATTTTTAAATATTGATTTGTGATCCGGATACCATCAGGTATGGATTCATGATGAATATATTCACAAAACCACCTTTCGTACAAGGTACGAGTACTACGAGTTTGTAGTGATGTCATTTCGGTTGACCAATGCACCCACAAACTTTATGTGTATGATGAATAGCATATTCAGTAGTTATCTGGATAAGTTTGTCTTAGTCTTTATAGATGACATACTGGTTTATTTAAAGAATAAAGAAGAACACGAATAACACCTTCATGTAGTAATGCAAGTGTTCAGAGAACACCAGCTTTATGCTAAGTTTAGTAAATTCAATTTTTACAAACCGTAGATACAATATATAGGTCACATTATCTTCAAGACAGGGATAGCTGTGGACCCAAAAAAGATTAAAGCCATAAGGATTGGCCTACCCATACTAATGTCACTTAAATTAGGTCATTCTTGGGATTATCGGGATATTATTGAAATTTCATTGAGAACTTCTCAAGAATCACTTGCCCCATGACCTCTTTACAAAAGAAAGCAAGTTCGCTCTTATGGACAACTAAGTGTGAAGAAAGTTTTCAAAAGCTTAAGCAGATTTTGATGATTGCACTAGTATTAGGAATTGCAAATCCTCATGGGGATTTCATTGTCTGCACAAATGCAAGCAAGGAATGACTTGGAGAAATCCTCCTCCAGAATGATCATGTGATCTGTTACGAATTGCAGAATTTAAAAGAGCATGAGAAAAATTACCCTATGCAAAATCTTGAGTTAGCTTCCATCATCCATGATTTGAGGATGTGGAGGCACTACCTCATAGGAAGGAAGTTCCTTCTAAAAACAAACAACATGATTCTAAAGTGTTTATTTGATCAATCAGATTTCCTCGACGAGCACCACTTCGAGCTAAAGCACATTAAGGGCAAAGAAAATAAGGTTGTCGATGCTTTGAGTGAACAAACTCATATGATTTATGAGGTGACCTTGAGTCAAATTGATGTATATTTGAATGAGAGGATTATAGCGGCCAACGAAGTTGACCCCTTCTATGTGGAAATCCTCAAGAAAGTCCTGGAGGATAGGTTGTTTCAACAACAAAAAGAATACAAGGTGGACGAATCTGGACTACTATGGTCTAAGGATCACTTGTATTTTCCAGATGGAGGGGACCTTTGATCCAACATCCTCATGAAACTTCATCGAGCACCCTACTCGAGGCACCCAAGATATCAAAAGATGATATCCGCTGTTAAGAGAGACTTTTTCTATACTTAGTTAAAGGCTGACATTGCAATGTTTATTATGAAATGTCAGGAGTGCCAGCTAGTCAAAGATGAGCATGAGCATCCCACGAGATTACTGCAGCCATTGTCCATTCTGGAATGGAAGTGGGAGGTTATTAGTATGGACTTTATCAACAATTTACCGAAAAGTAAGAAGCAAAATTATTCTATTTTTGTGGTCATCGACAAGTTATCAAAGGAAACACACTTCATTCATGTGAAATCGACCTACAAGGCCGTGGACATTGTTGATATCTTATTGAAAGAGATATTTAGATTGCATGGAATACCCAAGGTAATTGTCTCGGATTGAGATGTTAAGTTCATAGGAAACTTTTGGAGATATTTATTCTCTATATTGGAGACGTATTTGAACTTCAGCACTGAATATCACCCAAAAACAAACGGGTAGTCAGAGAGAGTAAACCAAATTTTCGAGGACATTCTCTAAATGTATGTCATGAACAGTCCCATGAAGTGGGAGGATTAACTACATCTCGCAGAGTTTGCGTATAACAATGGTTATCAAGATTCCACCAAGATGAGTCCCTTTGAAGTACTCTATGTACAGAAGTGTAGAACATCGGTTACTTGGGGTATCCCAGTGGATCAGCTCACGTTAGGGCTTGATTGGTTGATGGAATTGGAACATTTGGTTACCAAGGTCCAGGTGAACCTTAAAGAAGAACAAGACCACCAGAAACATTACACAGATTGAAAAAGAAAGGATAAGGACTTTCAAATAGGAGATCATGTTTACTTGAAATTTTGAAGCCAAACAAAGCTCGTTGAGATTGGGTAGGTGCGGTAAGTTAGCACCTAGATTTTGTGGAGCTTTTGAAATACTAGACAAGAAAGGGCCGGTGGCTTATGAACTAGCATTTTCCACACATGTAAGAGTCCACAATGTTTTCCATGCATATTTTCTAAAGAAATATGTTTATGATACTAAACATGTTGTTGATTGGTCCCTATTAGAGGTGGAACCTAATGGAGAGTTTTCCCCTGAGCCTACTCATATTTTGGACAAGAGATAGGTGCAGCTCTAGAAGCACACTGTAGTCCAACTGAAAGTGCAGTGGAAGCATTTTGAGGCCGATAAGGCTACTTGGGAGAACGAAGCCACCATGCAAAAGGATTACTACGCCTTGTTTCATGATATCATTTCAATTCCATAGAACACCAGGGACAATGTTGTTTTAAGCGTGGAGGGATCTAATATCCTGAATTTTGGACCTAACACTTATCAGCATGTGCCTAATGATTATGATGATTATCTTTATGTTTTATTTTTATATTGGGTCAAATACCCCATTGCATATGAACATGATGATTTGTTTTATATATTGGGCGTAATCCAATTACTGATGATATATAGTTGTTCGTTTTGTGTTGGGAGTGGACCCTGAAGCACATGATTGATTGAATGATTTGTGTTGAGCTAGGAACTATGGAACACATGGGTGAATAATGTTTGGTGTTGAGTGAGGATCTCTGTAGCACATTATTGATTAATGTTTTGTTGAGCAAGGAGCTTTGGAGCACATGAGTACTTAAATTTGTGTTGAGCAAGAAGCTCTAGAACACATGGAAAGATAATATTTGGAAGTGTTGGGAATAAAACCTGGAGCCTTTCATGTTGATGTTGAGCATAAGCTCTTAAGCATAGGATCCTTTTTTATTGTATCCCTAGGTGTATCATACAAGTACATCCTAGCATTAGTGTTGAGCGAGGAGCTCTGGAATTGCACTATGTTTTTAACTCCCTACTATAGGCATTGAGTATGGGCTCTGGTAAGTGCTAGGGGTTACTGAAAATAATTTAAGTGATAAGTGAAAGCGACTCAAGGAAAAATATTGATCTCATCATACTTATTGATAAGTGATTAAATGAATTTTCAAATTTATGTATTCTCATCAAGTATTGAAGAGCTACCACGTTATACGAGGGAAATCTAACATGCAAGAATTTTTAGAGTTACCTAGCCTAGTATACCTAAACCATCTACCTACTTGACCTTAATGAAGAAGTGTCATTAAGCGGATCATGGTATATGATGCCCAAAGACAAATGTTAATAAAGTGTTATATTATTATGTACTTTATACATGGAATGTATAAATAATTAAATATAGTAATAATATAAATAAAGAAAAGAAAGAAGAAGAGCTCCATCCATTATTATTTATTACTAAATATTAATAAATTGTATAATGTCTATGAAAGTCCAACTAGAAACTAGTATAAAGTTTGTAAGTTAAAATATTAATAATTACCCAAAGTAATTGAAAAGGGTTAAATCAAGAAACCAAGGTTTCTTGATTTAACTGTCCCTTTAACTAAAAAGTATGGCTATAAATACTCAAGCCAAGGAAAGGCTTGGGGTTCTGATATATCATTCGAAGACTAATTTTTCTGCATGTTTGCTCTCAAGTAAGTTCTTGAAGAAACATTTCCTGGAAGGAAAAATGAGAACTGGTCCAGATCTAATACACTAGTTAGGAAACCCTACCTTAGGAGCTATAACCCTACTTGCATGTTGGAGTCCATCTCGAGGGGAACGTGGTAGTTCCCAAGTGATTTGGTCATCAAATAGACATCAGATCTTCATTGAATTGTTAATTCTGGTTATTTGAGTGTGCAGGTTCAGCCATTAACAAATGTTCAAATTCAAGTATGAAGCCCTTGAACTACTTATTCTATTTTCCTATATTAATTGTTATTTATTCTAGATAAATGGTTTCAATACATTTCCTAACCCTATGTGTCTAATTTTCTTGTTAGTAATATACTGGGGTTTGTATTTTCTTAAACATTAACTTTAGGCTGTAAATTTTATCATATAGTACATATTACTAGGGTTTATATTCTTTAAGATGTTTTCTGTATTATTCCAATACTTGGATTATGTTTACTGTAACTAGGTTTTGTTTTATGGTCAAATATATATTTTTCTCTTTGGGCTTTATCGTTGTGCTGACATCTTGCATTTGTCAGGATAGGCTTACCTTAGATTTCATTAAAAAGAAAACTAGTTCAGAAGTTACATGTAACTATGTATATTATGTATTTATATATATATAAACAACCTTTAAATAGTGTTATAAGTTAATATGCTAATTAATTTTACATCAACTAAAGAAGAAGGTATAAATAAAAAAAAGTTAATAAATCATTCAAGACCTTTCAAGGTCTGCCTTACTAAACATAGACTAAGATTTAAACATTTCCATTTAAAATAAAGATCATCACAAATATCCAAACAGAGGAGATATCGTGACCATCCATGTGGTCCAATATCCTATCACTATATTCCTATATAAAATCCACAGTCCAAATTGCTTAGGAAATAATTGCATCCTTTCACCTAACTCATGGCTATAAAAGAAATCCACATTGCTATTAAATCCATCGTTTACACCTCTACACAAGACATGCTATACAACTAACGTACACAGGCTGCAATTTACAATTACATCAAATGCCATATAAATAGCAATGCATACACTAACAGTGAGGTCATAAGATCCTAGCTACCACATGACCTCAGCTAAGAATATTTTAATACACAATCTATTAAACCTATAGTATGTGTTGGTCCCCATGGGTTTCCAACCCATGGCTTTTCCACAGGACAAATTACATAAGAGCCGATAATCATTAACCCAAAATAACATACAAGATATCGTAGCATTATGGGAAAGGCTCATGCCATCTATGGAATGGCCTTTACCCACATTATCCAAGTACATACAATATCCAAGCTAATTAACAGCATTACACCTAAAGCATCGAAATAGGCGAATTCCTTTCACAAACCCCAGCTCAAATTAAATACAATGCCTAATAAAAACACAGATGGAAATCGTATTACACAGTATTTATCCATTTACATAGTGGGTATCAAGTTTTCTACACAGTCGTCTTTTAAGAGATAGAACCAAGTTACTCAGGCATGCCAATGGGCTATGGAACCATTGCAAGCAATCGTGCATCCCATGGAAAAATGGCCCAATCTAAAATATGATCAACATAAATGAAGACAGAGTGTGATAGAATCCCAAGTATTTTTCTATTTGTTGCTAACAACCCAAGTAATTTTACAACCCAAACTTAATTACACAGAGTCGAATGGCTTAAGAGTTACTTCATGGGTCAAATTCCTTAACCAAATAATGAAATCCAAGTCTGTAAGCATAATCCCAAAGGAAAACTCCAAATCCCACAAAGAATCCCCAAACCCAAACGATGAAACAACACACAGGAAGGCTGAGAGGCAACAAGTTTATGCTTGTTGAGTAGGATTACCTTTCACATTGGCTCCACAATCAAGACCACAATAGAGCTGGAGCCACACTGCCTCCTCACAGTATTTTGGCACATGCAAACACCAATCAAAACTAGGATGAGAAGTATGACATGTTCAAAACCTTAAACCAAAACCATGTGAAGGAATATGAACCCAAATGAAGCATACCTTATAGTTTGGAGGTTTCCTCCATGGTTTTCTCCCTGCACAGATCCAAAATGCACAAACCCCAAATGACAAAAAAATAGACAAACCATCATGAGCCAATCCTAAGAGAAGGATTCCATGATTTCCAAGAT
>LPNX010916164.1:49380-60801 GCA_001517045.1 Pseudotsuga menziesii | reverse complement strand
TAACATGAATCTACAAAATTGCTTTATCTGCTTCTACAAAAAGGATGCAACAACACCTTGGGTTTCTATGTTCTACAATAGACAAGGATGCTCCAACAACCTCGGTTTCTACTCACTACAACAAACAAGAATGCTCCAAGACCCTGGTTTTATATATGCTACAACATACATGGATTCTATAACACCCTTTGCAGACTTATAGTATTCCCTAGCGCCACCCTGCCACCCTCGACTGATTTTTATCAGTCTACTATTCACTTATTGAACTTTGTCATTCACAATCACAGAGACAAGTTATTTACTTCAATCAATTTGTCAATAAATACCTCCACGTATTCCTACAAACACATCTCTTCACCATTGCATCATTTCATTAATCGTACCTCTTCATGAACCTTCTAGTCATGACCTTACGCATTCTCCATTTTTGCGTCCATCCTAGGATGTTGATTTTATATCGAGCTTCTTTCCTAACCATAGATCTAAGATAGGATGAAGTATGCATATTTCCCAAATATGACATTTCTCAAAATGTCTTTCCGCACTTAGATTTCCTCCTCAACCATTCTACACTGTTGATCCCCTTCAATATTTTTTTGACCATCGATCTGACGTGGAAATCAAATATCAGATATGTGACTTTTTCTAAATATAATTTCCTGATTTCTGCTTCCTGGACCAATCTTTCTGCATGATTGATCTCCTCCAGTCTTTTTGTGACCATCAATCTTCCACATCGTGGGATGCGGGATGCAGGTTCTCAAAAAATAAAAACATTGCTTTGGCAATTCTCCTCCTTTCACTTTTTGCACTATTGTTTCTGTACCATTGATCTTTTATGGAAGTGTATATAACTTTATCTTCTATATCGCGAGATGCAAAATGCAAGTTCTAAAAACATCAAGACATTGATTTTTCAAGTCTCCTCCTTCCGCTTTCTGGACTTCCCTCTGTGCAAACTCCTTTCCACATGCATATTGTGGAAATCGGAAAACACAATTTTTCTAATACTTTGTCTTTTTCCTTTCCACAATTTAACTTTCTGCATTGGCCCTTTTTCCTCATATTTTTGACACTACGGAAGGAGGAAATCAGAAACACAAATTTTTCATGATTTCCTCTTTTTTCTTTCCTCCTTTCTGCTTTCTATACTAGCATTTGTGCACTGGATTTTAGTAGTCTGGAATGCGAAAGTTGGAAAATCAAGTTTTCATGACTTTGAATTTTTGCTTTCCACACTTTCACACCCACACTTCTTTTCTGAACCATCGATGTGCTTGCATAACTATTATGAGCCATATGTTCTTGATCCTTTACAAAACGTTTCTCGACCTTAGATCTTCTATGGATCTAATATCGACCCTCGATCTATACTCTTTTTTAGAACTTTAACTTTTCCTCCTATCTTTTGTGGAACTAATCTTGAACCGTCGGATCTCATGCGGGATGCTTCCTCACCGTCGATTTTAGATCGAATGCAGATCTCACCATGACTTTACGGATCTACATGATTTATTTGTGGAAATCCTCTACAATTGTTTCTAAAATTTTTGAATATTTATACACATATATAATTTCATCATGTTGCTGATTATAAATATTTTATAAAAACTCTTGCAGATATAGCTTCTATGTTCTTCGATTGTTACATATGCTCTATCTCCAATTCATTTCACTCTTCTACACTTACACTCTTCATTTGTCTAACAATATTCGTCAGTCATACTTTATCTTCACTTCCACTCGACCTCTGTTCTTTGTTACACATACTATCGAAATTGTCTTGGATGTCTTCATATCATTCACTCATGTTCTCTTATCATTCATGTCTATTTCATCACCACCTTTGTCTTTCATTGAGCTTGTCCTACCATCATATCCACTGGTTATTCCTTTTTCATTCAGGAACACATTTAACATCAATGAAAACTACAATATCAACAATCTCCCCCTTTGGAATTGATGGAAATATATAAACATTCTGCCTCTTTGACAATAATGAGAAATAATAACCTGTTATGCCATTGAGAATTTCCCTTCTTTCTTCTTTTTGACAACCCTCTCTGTCATCGTATATCCCCCTCATATCATGATTCCTCTTCTAGGAAATTTGAAAGGGAATCACTCCCATCTTTAGTATAATATTCTCAAAGGATTCCTTAGGTAGTGGCTTGGTGAAAATGTCTCGAACCTGTTCTTTTGTGCCAACATACTCTAGTTTGACCATCTTCTAGGATACTTGTTCTCTTCTGAAGTGATATTTTATTGGTATGTGTTTTGTCTTGGAGTGCATGATGGGCTGTTTTGTCATTTTTATGACAGTGGTAATATCACAATTTATTATTATTGGGTGTTCATACTTCACTAGTAAGTCTTCTAGTGTATGCTTCATCCAAATGACCTATGTGCAACATGATGCACCAACAATATATTCGTCCTTTGCTGTGGAGAGTGAAATGGAAGATCATTTTTTACTTAACCATTAAACCAAACAATTTCCTAAGAAGAATGATGCTCCATTGGTACTCTTTCAATCATCCACACATCCTTCCCAATCTACATCATCTGTAAAGGCTTTTAAAACAAAGTCTTGACATTTTGTTAATATTACCAAAATTTTAAAACTAAAACAAACATCATGTTGTGATTTGAGAGTACATTGGATTCCATAGTGCACATTTAATCTAGAAACCAATGTAAATTCCTTCAAGTACTTCTACTAAATTCAACATATACAATTATACAACACTTAGGGTTTGAGGTACCTTTTAAGCTTAGCTCACTTGGTCCAAAGTTGCTTTATTCCTTAATAGGTCTTTAGTTCAAGTCTTATTAAGCTACTTTTTAGGGGTGGTAGGTGCAGGGGGGATCCTTCTAGATCCTAGAGGACATGTCGAACAAACCTTTGCTTAGGGTCTTGGCTATAGGACCAATAATGAGGCCGAGTGGTTAACTCTCCTTCACGGAATGAAAAATCTATCCAACAAATACCTCTCCAAGATTGCAATTTTTGGAGACTCTCGACATGTCATATCTAAAATGATTAATGGATATACCATAGGATCTATAAAGTGCGAGCGTCTGCACGACAAAATTACTCCTTTCTTTATTAAATTACGACAAGCGGTCCAGAAAGATTATGAATTTTATATATCAAACCAAGAAATATCAGATCAGATCTACAATAATATCATATCATATCCAATAAGGTTAATATCAGATTCAAATAAATGGTTAATTGAGACAGTGTATGCACAGCTTTCTTCTTCTTCAAAATTATGAAATTGGTGCATCCGATCCTGCAAGAATTTGCTGGAAAATCTAGATCATGGGGAGTGAATGGATCACTCTGGTAATCTGATATTTCTTCCAAAATATCCAAGTTATCACATATTTGCACACCAGCATCAACATTAGACGAAGAAAAATCAAATTTCTCTTCACTTTCGGAAGCAATTACTAGTAAATTTTGCACAGAATTCAAAGAAAAATCACCAGTGAATGTTTGCATGGAAGTGCAACAAAAATTTTCTTCAATATCAGAAATTCGAATGTCTTCTTCTGTTTCAGCAATATGAGAAGATGAGATATCAGAGATCTCATGAACTTCCAGAGCATCAGGAGAAGGAGTCACTGCACGGAGATTGTGTTCAATTCGAATTAACTGTGTAGAAGCTTCTGCTTCTTCTTCATCTTGAACAACTTCATCACAGAGAGTGGAGGCTGAGAATTTTGGATCAAGAGTGCCTATGGTGCTGGATATTCTCTCCAAATTTCTATTATGATCCTCATCAATCACTCCAAAGGTTCTGTCCAATCTTGTCCAGAGTTCCTTTGGGTCTTTAATAGATCTAATGAGGTAGCGCAAGCTATGAGAAAGACCTGTTGCTATTGCTCCAAAATCTACATCACTTTTATTCAGCCAGCCAATCTTACTAAAACACTCTTTATCAAGTCCAATAGGCACTTGAGAGAGACCTTGTCTCATCAGAGATAAATCATCTTCTTCTTCCATTTTGAATAGTTTGAGGGCACGATGAGAAGAGGAACTAATGAATCCATTTCGAATTTGTACCTGCAAAACAAAAGAAAAGTGCACCGTAAGGTCGGACATCCTACACTTTTGGAATTTTCTTCACACCCAGCTTAGATAATCAAGCAAGCTTGATCAACAATTCCTTTGCTTGGGGTATTAAGTGGTAAATTCTTCGCTTCTAGTGTAGTGCTAGAAGGAGCAATTTTGTTCAAAAAAATGATCCAGTAGGAGATCTGAGGAGGAGAAGTGCCTTGTTTGCCGAGGCTTTGATACCATGTATGGTTTGTCGTTACACAAAAACCTGCATATGTTGATGAACATTTGAAATCCAACACAAGGCACTATCACCAAAAGTGGTGGTTAAACCACTTATTTTATATTCCCAAAGGTGCGACGGTTATACCATGTGGAGGTACCCGATACTCCAACACCCCGCCTCTAGCATAGCTTGAGGGAATTGAACCTAAGACCTCTGCTCTGATACCATATTAAATTGAACACATAGATCTGTGGACAAACACACTACTCACATGATAGATCACACAATTTACTCAGTTATTGAAGAATGAAACAGTGCAGAAATGGCTTCTAGCTGTGAATGGTTTTCATTAATCAAAGAGTAATTAGATAGATAATTACAATAAAGTAAAATGGATTTAATAGCCACAAGCAATTCGAATCCACATGAGGAAATTCGAATTAATTAGACTCTACTTGACTTTAGATAACCAAGACCTTATCTAAATCACTATCGGAGGACTCAATAGTTAACTGACCTTGTCTAAACCATAACCGGAGTTCATCGGAGTTCTAAAACACAACTCAAGTGTTACATTCAGTGTTGACTAAGGCTAAGTGACTATGGTAGGTGAGAAATGCACCCCTCCTAAGTTTAGTTAAGTAAACCTAGTGCTAACTGAATGTAGAGGACTAGAACTAAATGTAACTAACTCCTAACTTAGCTTAACCAGTCATCAACTGAACCGAACTCATCTTGGTTGGTTTCGGCACTCCCAGTGGCTCCTAAATTTTATGGATTGGTCTAGAACACTCCTAAACTAATGCAATCTAGTGCAATGAGTGTTAGTGAGTCTCAATTAGTGTTCCCCACACTTTAGTAACTGAAACATGTGCCCCAATTAGGCTAAGTGGACCCAATGGTGTTAATGCTATAAATAGACTAGATGGACTCCCGATTTAGACATGACTCCCACTTTAGACATATGACCAAATTGGACAAGGGAGGATTAACAATCCTAACACTCTTATCCAAGCACTATGAATTCTATCACATCCTTCGCACAAAAAATGTTGCTGCTGATGCTTTGGCTAATTCGGGGGCCTCATTATATCAAGGACAATTTTGTCTAAATGGCCAAATCCCACACCCCAATTGCATTCCCTAATGAATTCGTGGGATGCAAGTTTAGACCCCCATCACTTTGACCTCACTTCAAAGGATTTATGTGAAGGTTTTATTATTTTATGCGAAGGCCCTAAGGAATTACACGAAGGATCCAAACCTTGTCGTCCCAGCCCTCCTCATCTCACCGCCGCGTGCCCTCCATTCTTCATTGGCCATAATCCAATGGATTTTCGTGAAGGATCTCATGCCCTAACACGTCGTTCTAATCCTCCCCAATCTACCGCCTCATGGCTCCCTCTATGCACCAGCCTTTCCTCGATTCCTAAAGGTTTTAATGCTCACCTCCCTTGGCTTAATTGCTCCTACAACTCGCACGCTTCGAGTCTTTTTGTCCTCTCCATTATGTCTTCGCTTTGAAGCCTCCCTCACCCTCATTCTCCTCTTAGCAATGCTCGCTCTGTTTTCTATGTGATCTCTCTCGAGAGGATTCTGCTGGATGTTATTGCACGGGTTGGCGAGGGCATTTTGCAAAAAATCCCATGGGAATCTCTGCTTCTCACCAGGGTCTTTGTAAAATAAAGACTAGATATCGCCACTTTCTTCACTTGTTTATGCTCAACACAAGCTGGTGTTTCTTTGTGGTTCTCAAATTCAGGTTTTGGGCTCACCCTCTCCATTGATGATGAGTCCTTTATAGCTGGCAGTAATTGAATTTTGGGTTGCAATTGTTGAGGGTGGAAAGAAGGTGCAGTTGGCACTCTCTCCTATTGAAACAAGAAAGACCGCAACTCCCTCTTGCAGGAGCTCAACACTCTTAAATCAGTTCTCAGTAGTCTCTTTGTCAACAAGTAGGCTTAAGAGTTTGTAGGTGCAATTCGGGCTCTTCATTGGAATTTTTCTAGAATAGTAATTTCTCCCGGACAAGGAAGAATGGAACAGGAAAAAAAGAATGATGGGTTTGCAGACTTCAAGAAAAATATCACACGTTTGTATGAAATGGTGGCCATTAGCATTATAGACAACAAGGAAATTTCCCAAGAGGCTAAAAATATGGGGGAATTGGTGAGATACACCTCATATCACATAAGTAACATAAGTAACCATGACTGCAGGATCGATGATACTAAAATCAACCTCAGGGAAATCATGGGAAAGGTGGACAGGATTCAAGAAGAGCTCCAGTGTTTGGTTAGCATGAATCAAGGAAGCAAGGCTTTTGAAAATCCTACAGCAACAGCTCACCCCATCGAGGAGGAATCAGTTTTCGAGCCCATGAAGCAGCTAAGCAATCCTTAGTAGTTTTAATAGTTTCATGTTTTTTTGTTTGTTTCTTAGTCATTAGTTTATAAGGGTATACACTACCCCACGCCTTAGAAGTTATGTAAAAACTCTATGAGGAGTTCTTTGGTCATCCTTTTGGACGAGTTTTGTTGCCTCCTTGTTTGAACTGCAAGAACTCTTAGTATTTGCTTATTTTGTGTAATGTATAGCTGTGCACAACGTGTTTTATATAAAACCTTTTAAAGTTTCTGTAACAAAAAAAATACTTAGGGTTTGCGAATTCTCTCATTGTTAATAATCAAGTTACCGTCATTGTCAATAAAACAAGCAACCACAACAACCCCTTATCTCACTCTCAAGTGGGATTTATATTCAATTTCCAACTCAAACTTCCAATTGTGAGACTCACATCTTCTTCTTCCCCAATTTTTTTCTCTTTTTCTTCATTTCCTCTTGTAGAACTCTCTCTTCTCTCTTCTTCCCCGTTTCCTTCTCATGCCCCTTGTTCTTTTAATTCTTTCCCTAAAATTTGTGTAAATTTACTAAATTAATTTTGTATTAAATAAACATTGTCATCATCTCAATAAATCCATTAATATAAAAAAAACTAAAATCATATCTACTCCTCAATTAAAATTATAGATAACTTATGAATAAATTAATTATTTTAAAGAAAACATAATAATGAGCAACCTATTCAATTTGAACATAACATTTTTAATCCCTATTTTAATTTTACTTGAGATTGAGATTTACATTTTATGACTTTTGCTTAATTTATATATATATATATATAATTTATTTCAACTTTATATTCATAGATATATGATAACTTGTATACATATCGTGTCACAACTATATTAAGAAATAAAATGATTATTTTCAAATACTTTTAATATAATTGTAATTGCAAAGCTAGTTATTTATATGATACATAATTTGATATGAATAAAATTAAGACGTTTTTCAATGGAATACTATTAATGGTTATAACTCATTTGTTTATAATCCTAGATCCAAATCATAGGCTCTATTAAGTGCATAGAGCGATCAAATATCTCTAGAGGTGCAAACCTATACTCAAATAGCTCCTTGCGTGCAATACCTTAGAAGTGGTTTTTACGTGGGGAGATTTTATGCGTGTGGCCCTTGGTAGAGCCTAGAATTTGGATCTAGGCTAGTTAAGATGCATTTAACCATAACAAGATATGATGACCATGAAACAAATCCCCATTGTACACTTGTTACACTAAGTTAATCTTAATTGTTGATCCACTCAAGAAAGCCCAAAATATGAGATAATATCTAAACATATGTAACAAGTCACCTCAAACTATATGCCTATAAATAAGTTAAAAATCTTCATTCAAAGATGTTAATAATAAATATAGATTACATGGAAAAGTCCAATCTACACAAAGCATGAATATAGTTCACAACAATAATGTTTAGAATGGTTTAGTTGATTCCAACATCTAATTTTAAGTTCACTATGAATTTTGACAATGATAAACAACCTTTCACCAACTTGTTCATACATTTCTCAACTGCTTTAACTATATAATATCATGGAACTTGTTAATACATTTCTAGACAGCTTTGGAATGTAACTAAATAATATCCTTGAATCTTTCATATGAAAATTTATATAAAAAATTCAACTTATTTATACATTTCTCATTAACTTTTAAATGTACCTATATATTATCAATAAATCTATTGTATGAAAATCTATCTTGAAAAGTAATCAATAATCAACCATAGATAATGCTATGTAAAAACTGCTGATGATTCCCATCAATCAATACAAGTTTCAAACCCAAATGGCTAATTATTCCCATAAATCCGTGTAAGGTTCAAATCCATTATTCCCTTCTTAAATCATTTTATTATTCTAAAAAATCAACTAAGCTAAATCCAGTATTCCCCTTTTCATATCGTTTGTATTAATAAATTTAACACATCATTAAAAAGCTTTTGTAAACTATTAACATCCATTCTCAATGTCGCACCCTGCTATAATATGGCTTTGATCCCTCAAACCGTATGTCATTAAAGAGAAATTCAAAGCTACAGGAAACTCTATAACCCCTCTCCTGTCATCGCTATACGAAGCCACCAATTCCCCTCTCTAACAGCTCACCAATTTTGCCAATATTAATTTCAACAAAACTCGCAACCTTAAACATGATTAGCTTTTTGAAAACCATTTCCAGTTGCACACCAATGTTGTGTTTATAGGACATCACATATCTCAAAATCATCTGTACAAACATAAGCTTAAGTCGAAGTGGTGAATATGTGCAGTTTTGTTAGATTGTTTATTAAATTCATAGTCTCAAACAAACTATCTACAAGTGCAGTCTTATCGTTGCAATTCAGTTGTTTATGAGTCACTGGTGATACTGATACTTCTATAACTTAGCATATATTGTCACTGGTGATTCATAAATTTTTACGGAAGTTCATAATAAGAAGAAGTTTTCAACCATATAAACTATCCAGAAATAGAACCAGAAAAGGCCGTAATCCATTACAACACGGACAAAATCTCGCTTCAGGAACTATTCAAAAAGAGTGAAAACATTACAACACCGACAAAATCTCGCTTCAGGAACTATTCAAAAAGCGTGAAAACATTACAACACCGACAAAATTTCGCTTCAGGTAACAGTGGAACAGACTTTCAACATGTTAGAAAAACAAAAAACCAAACCGTGAGAGTGAGATGTCAGGAGGCTTGCAGCGCCTTCCTGGAACTAATGCCAGATTTTACTACAGAGGGTTGGATGGCCACGACTGTGCCCACTTTAACATGTCTATCACGGCGAATATCGTGCTTGATATCTCCAATATCGTGTCTGCGATGTCACGAGTTGACTGGCCGGGAGCTCTCCGGGTCACCACAGCCGCGCCTTCTACCGGAAGGTCCTCATCGGCTCGCCTGGCCTTGTACTTGGAACCCGGAGGCCTGCCACGAGGCCTCGGAGTCACCACAGTCCTTGCACCTTCTGCCGGAAGGTCTTCATTGGCCCCCTTGGGCTTATTCTTTGAACCCCCGGAGGTCTGCCGCGAGGCCTTGGGGCCCGGGGTCACCACAGTCCCTTCACCTTCTGCCGGAAGGTCCTCATTGGCCGGTTTGGGCTTATTCTTTGAACCGGGAGGCCTGCCGCGAGGCCTTGGGGGAACCACGGCCTCACCATCGGCCGGAAGGTCCTCAGCGGCACGCTTGCGCTTGTTCTGAGACCTGCCGCGAGCCCTTGGGGTCACCGCAGCTCCTCCTTCTGCCGGAAGGCCCTCGTGATCCCGGCCATCGTCAATGTCACTGTCATTGCTATGCCAAATTTCAGTTGATCCATTATTCGGACTTGAGTCGTCCTCTCGCCAATTTTTCCATTATTTTCACTCTTCTGGCACCTTCCGACTATATGTGCATTCGCTGCTTTTCACTTCAAACTATGCCTATATTCTAACTCGAGCATCGAATTTACAGTCACTCGTTGCCTTCACAATCAATCATTCGTTTTTCTTTTCCATCTGCATTGTATATAAAGAGTTGTTACACTAATTTTTTTTTAAGTTAGGGTTTCCTCTCCTTTCAGAGTTGTTACAATAATTTTTTTTAAGTTAGGGTTTTCTCTCCTTTCCGTAACTCTTGACAGTAAGTTAGGTTTCCTCTCGGTAACTCTTCACCTTTCACAGTTTGGTAATTCATTACCATTGTTTAAGTATAATAATAATAATATATTTTTAAGGTGACAGTCAAAAGAGATATCAATTTGGTGTATGAGGGCCCTTGTTTGTGGGACAAAGGACTTCTCTACCTAGTGATTTAACTCCTAAAGTTTAAATAGGTTTACCTATACTACCCCTCTCCATTTGAACTTCTCACCTCCTAAAAAGAAGCACATGCTCTTAATCATTATTATATAATCTCATAAATTAAAATTCTCTATTCTAAACTAATTAGTGCATTTTAAAAGTACCAAGATGACTAAAATAACTATTCAAAACACTTCAAATTGCATTTTCAATAATTCCTACTCTAGGATGTTTGGGCTATTGGGCACCATTTGGTTAGCATATATACTTTTCCGTGGATTACTAACTAATCAACTAGATTCAATGTGGGTTGGGGGCTATTTACTTAAGTAAATATAACTTAAACATGATTATTAATAAAAAAATATTTGTGTTAACTAATTTTGGTTGTTACTTTTAAAAGATTCTATTTTAATCTATATTTTAAATTTAATTTGATTTAATTTATTAGCCAAATTATTGCATCTATGAATGAAATTTATTGGTTTCAAATTTTATTTCAAATTAATATTTATATTGTCAAAATTATAGGTTGTTAAATAAGTTTACAATTAAATATATATTTATGAAATCCTAAAATGTATATGCTTAATTATTTTTTTACCTAACTAATTTTCAAAAATATCTTTATTTTCCCAAAATGACGGGCTCAAACCATTTCAAACCCTCTTTTTCATAGAAACCTATGTGCTGGTAGTTATAAACATGTTTTTCTTTAGGATCATTTAATTTGTTTTAGTGGGTGAAATTTGACCCCTTAAATTTACCATGATCGGATAACTAAATTAATGAAATGGATATTAATCTAAATTTTTTTACTTATTCATTTTATAAATAAAAACATTATTAGTCTAACTATTAAAAGATTTACACTTTTTTTAGTTTTTGTTTCTCCAACATTTTTCTTAAAATGCTC
>LPNX010916164.1:27241-48937 GCA_001517045.1 Pseudotsuga menziesii | reverse complement strand
GATGTAATCACTTCTAGAAGAATAGGTTTTGTTGTTAGATAGATAGGGTTAGGTTTATTTTGTAATAAGTGGCAATTTGCCATTATTCTCCTTAAACCCTGAGAGGAATTCTTCAAGGATATATCTTTGCTCATAGGATTTTTTCTATTAGGTATTGAGATCCAACCTATTCGGATCTAATAGGGATATAGAAGACTATAAAAATAATTGAATGTAATAGATAGAACATGATAGGATTGAGAGTGTGGAGTGTGGAGAGGAGAGAGTGTGTATTGAATTTCATGACTAGTTATGTTGAACAAAGAACACAGTTTTACTCTGCAAGTGGTTGATCGTTTATATCTTTGCTTCATTAAACATAAGTGTTGATTGAAATTCTCTCTTTGTATGTGTATAAGTCTACTTTGATAAAAAAAACTCCAATCATGTATCCTTGATAGAAAATATTCATATTGCAAAAGGAATTGATCATGATCGTTTCACTAATCAATTCAATGAAAATCACAAAGAAATTAAAGAGTGTGTATCTTGGATAGATCCATAGTCGAGGTCTAATTTAAAAAAGAAGAAGTTGTTCTTGAGATAATCCTGAACCAATTGCCCATACGACTAAAGATCACATGGTAGAGATCAACCTTGGAGAAGATCAACGATGATAAAGACATTCGACTCGAGAAAGGGCATGTAATATAAAAGAGGGGTCGAGTTGTGGAATTTAGAACTAATCGCTAGAAATCGGATTGAGATCAACGACCGAGATCGATCATCAAAACATATCGATGGCACCTAGCAGAATATCAACGATGATAAAGACATTCCACTCGAGAAAGGGCATGTAATATAAATGAGGGGTCGAGTTGTGGAATTTAGAACTAATCGCTAGAAATCGGATTGAGATCAACGACCAAGATCGATCATCAAAACATATTGATGGCACCCAACGATTCTGCTGGGTGGAGCTGCTCAGTTTAGAAAATTTGTTATGTGCATGAAATTTTCATAAAATACGCTTTAATCTATTTGAACTCCATCATCGATTCGAAGGAGGCTAGATCTGATAGTGAATAAATATCTATTGATTCAACTAACAAGTTGATTAACAACAAAGTGTGGGTGTGAAATTTCTATATAAAAGAATTTGTTCGAGGCTTAAGTCCTCATAGGTGAGTTTGACAACATATCAACAATTGTTTGGTTACTTACTGGATTAGGTAGTGTACCTGTGACTACTACCTCGCATCGGGTTTGCTATTGGATCTTGGTTAAATATGTCGCCAATACGAAGATGAGCGCATGGGGTTCCTGTAGGACATGGTTGAGGAAGACAACTTGCAGAGACAGATATGTAAACAAACATGAGAATACTGGAAGAAAGAATAGAAGGTAAGGAAAGAAAGAACCACTGAGACAATTCGGATAATAGTGATGAATAAAAAGAATCCTTTGATGAAGAAGAAGAATATCCTGAAGAAGTCAAAGTTTTAAAGATGTTGATGAAAGCTAGTAGCAGACACGTAGTGGAAGTACCTATGTATGAAGGTAACTTAAATATTGAAGAACTCATTTATTGGATTAATGCTGTGAATAAATATTTTGATTTTGAAGAAAGTAAGATACGCAGCTACCAAAATGAAGGGACATGTTACTATCTTGTGGGACGAGCTCCAGATCAATCGAAAAAGAAGAAGTAAGTAAAAAATAAACTCTTGACATAAGATGCTACATAATATTAAGAGTCAATTTATGCCTAAGGACTATCAATTAAATATTATTAGACAATTACATAACCTTAGACAAAAGTCCATGACTATGAAAGAATACGTAGACTATCTTTTTATACCGAGTATTAGAGCTTGACATACACAAGGAGGTCTAGAAAGACTAGCTAGGTATATCAATGGATTAATATATGATATACAAGATGAACTGAGTCTATTAAATCTAAAAAATTGTAGAAGATGCATATCAAGTAGCTTCAAAGGTAGAAGAGAAACTGTTAAGAAAATAGAACAAGAAAAACAAAGGAAAGAATGTAGTAAGAGGAAGAGGATATCCTAGTATTAGAGGCAGTACTTCCAAAGATAGAGCTGAGGGTTCTATAAGTTAGTCATCCCAGAGAGGAGGATTTCGAGGAGGTAGAGGACGTGGAAGACACAGAGAAGTAAAGTGTTATGCTTGTGGAGAGATTGGAAATATGTCTTGGAATTGTCCAAGAAATAAGTCTTCAAGACAGAGAAATGTGAATGTTGCAAAGGCTCAGGAATAGTCAAAAGAAGAAACGGAGATGAATAACCCCCCAGAGGAAAGAGAATCTCTTATTTTGAAGAGATTCTTAGTAAAAACAAAGAAACAAGTACGTGAACGATCTCAAAGGAAAAGTTTGTTCAGAAAAAGGTGTAAGTCACAAGATAAGTGTTGTAAAGTGGTTATTGATAGTAGTAGTATAGATAATTTGGTTTCCACGGATATGGTAGAGAATCCATGATTGAAGAGGCTGAAGCATCCCAAACCCTACAAAGTGTCTTGGTTGCAGAAAGGACATCATCTCTTGGGGAATGAGTAGTGTAATGTTGGATTCCAAATTGGTACTTACAGAGATGAAGTTGTTATATTTTTATAAGTTAGACAATATTATCTAGATTCTTATCTGAGAGAATAACATGCCCAACTATCAATGACAAGAGACAATAGACACAAATATTTTCCTCGGGACAACCATAAAGGAGAAAACCCAACAACTTCCTCAGATATAGAATGAGCATCGATGGCAGCAATAAAATGCAAAGACAGAAAGATGATCTCCAACAGTTGTTCTCTCTCTCACTTGGGTGAGATTCTCTTCTCTCACCTATGTGCTATAGCTAGGTGAGTGTGCGTCTCAAATAGAGAGGCTCACTCTCTATTTATAGTAGTTTCTGACTTGATAGTTACTTACGAGGGCCAAATTCTCTAGGAGAGTCTAATAACACTAGTGCCCCTCAACTATGGGGACTTTTCCCCCTGGACAACAGGAAGGCTTAACCTCAACTCAATTGTGGGGACTATTTCCCTGACTTACAATGGATGATTAACCTCAGTTAATTTACATGACTTTATTATATTAATGACTCTCATGGTAGGAATATCGGGGTATGATGAAAAGAAAATGATTCTCCAGATAGGAACATTCGGGTGCAATATAAGATATATAAGTGAATAAATTATGAAGTTACAAATACACCAACATAAGTATTATGTGAGATAATGCCTATGGATCTGTGTCATATACTCTTAGGGAGGCCAAGGTAGTATGACAAGAAAGTTGCTCATGATGGGAGGAAAAATACCTTTTTCTCTGGAGAAAGATGGGAAGAGACATACTTTGTCACCGTCGGAAGATGAAGTAGTCCACGAAGGTTCAGGCTCAAACATTTTGTTGATGTTTGGAAAATAACTCTTTCAAGAAGTTCGAAAAGAGGAGGATCTACATTTTTCCTTTGTTGGTAAGCCAAAGGTAATGTTAACTTCTACGAATTTAGATGATTTTCCTATTGAAGTTAAGACTTTGCTTAATGTGTGTGTTGACATTATTGTGGATGAGTTACCAAATTTTTTACCCCCTATAAGAAGTATTAGTCATCATATTGAATTAATACATGGTGCAAGTTTACCTAATAAAGCAGCACACTGATTAAATCCTTAAGAAAATCAAGAAATCAAACATGTATAGGATTTGTTGGAGAAAGGGTTGGTAAAAGAACACTTGAATCCTTGTGCAATACCAACTATACTTATTCCAAAGAAATATGGTGGGTGGACGATGTGCACTAACTCCATGGAAATCAACAAGATCACTATCACGTTTAGATTCCCTTAACCCAAAATTGATGATATGATCGATTATTTAAGTGGTTCAAAATATTTTTCCAAAATAGATTTGAAAAGTGATTCCCACTATCTCGATCAAATGGTGCTATCTCTTAATTCTACTCATCATAGGAATTTATACAGAGCCAACCCTTTTTCATGTTAGATGTAAACATATCCTCTGCATATGTCTTCATCTTCTTTAGCACTTATATTCGACCATTGGAGGCCCAACCTGCCACCATGTCAGAAAGGCTAGTCCAACACTTATATCTGACAATGGGAGGAACACATCCAACATCCATGTTAGAATTGCATGCCCACCAATCACATCTAGCCATGGGAGGCTTAGTATACCACCATGTCAAAAAGGCCCAACACTCACATCTAACCATGAGAGGCCCATCCTGCCACCATGTCAGAATGGTCCAGCACTCACATCTAACCATGGAAGGCCCAGCCTACCACCATGTTATAAAGTCTCTTCCAACACTTATATCCGACCACTGGAGGCCCATCACTCACATTCGACCATGGGAGGCTTGATCTGCCATCATGTCAGAAAGGCTCAGCACTTACATCTGACCATGGGAGTCCCAGCTTGCCACCATGTTGAAAAGGCTCTCCACTTACATCTGACCATGGGAGGCCCAGTATCCCACCATGTCAGAAAGGCTATGCACTTGCATTTGACCATGGGAGGCCCAGCCTTCCATCGTGTCATAGAGGCTCTGCACTTACATTTGACCATAGGAGGCCCAGCCTGCCACCATGTCAGAAAGGATCTGCACTTACATCTCACCATGGGAGGACCATCTTGCCACCATGTCAAAAAGGATCTGCATTTACATATGACCATTGGATTCCTAGCCTGCCACCATGTCAAAAAGGCTCTACACTTACATCTTACCATGGGAGGCCTAGCCTACCACCATGTTAGAATGGCACACTGACTCATCACTTCCCCTTGCAAAAAATATCGATTTGGAGAACACCTAGGTTCTCCCTAAAGTACTCAAAATTCACTCTAACCAATGGAATGTTCAACATGTCAGCTATGTACTCATCCATCGCAACATACTGGAGCTTCACTACTATTCTATGCACCATATCCGTGATATAGTGATATTTGATCTTGATATGCTTTGACCTGTCATGGAAAACCTTGTTATCTAACAACTTCACACAACTCTGGTTGTCGCAATATATACAAGTAACATCCAAATTGAGATCAAACAAATAAGATAGTAGCTTCCTCATCCACACTACCTCACCACTAGCCGAACAAGCTGCGACATACTCTGCTTCAGCTGTATTCAGTTCCACGTAGTATTTCTTCCTACTAAACAAAGAGATCACTCCCGATCCCATACTGAAGCAGCACCCCAAAGTGCTCTTCCTAGCAATGGCACTTCCTTCCCAATCTAAATCCACATAACCTTCCAGGTTAATTTTTTGATTTGCCTCATACTTGAGCCCATAATCAACTATACCCTTCAAGTACCTTAGAATATGCTTTGCACTAATTAGGTGAACATGTCTCATATCTATCAGAAATGGGCTCAATGTTTTCACAGAAAAGAAAATGCCTAATCTTGTATTTGTCAATTACATCAAGGACCTAATCATTTTATGATACATCATATCATCAATCAACTCTAATGAAGCAACAGTTAATAGCTTTAGATTCAATGAAATAGGTGTGGTCTTGTCCTTGCATTCCATCATCTCAAACCTCTTCAGGATCTCGACTACATACTTCCCTTGTCCCAAGGGAGATTCCATCTGCATTATGCCACACCTCCATGCCTAAAAAGTAGTGCATCATTCCCAAGTCCCTTCACTCAAACTTGGAAGCAGGTCTCCTTCTTACATCTCTAATAAGTTCCTCTTTTCCTGTTAGGAGCAGGTCATCTACATATAGAAGGAGAAATCAATGGTATTCTGCCTTCAACCTTGAAGCAAAGGTTGGAATTTGTTTTACTCTCAATAAATTCTAGATCCATCAGTAATGTGTTCATCATGTCATACCATGTCGAACCTCAGGATATTCTGCAGTCACTTCCTCTAAAGCGAAGCATCATTCTCCCTCTACCTTTTGTACTCTATGTATTCTATACTAAAGTGACAAGTAGCTTCCTCTGCTACTAATATTCTATGTATCCATCTAGGGTCACTGGATACCAAGATCCTTTATCTTGAACCATTATAAAAAAATTTCTCACACCCATCTGTGAGCTTTTCATTCTCTATAGGATTTCATCTTCAACCTTGTAGCAAAGGTTAAAATATTCATTTCTCTAGGTTATCTCCAAGATCCTCATGTATGTGTTATCCCATGGGTTTCTTCTGAGCTCATACAAGGAATTCTTTTACACACATGAGTCTTCATGTCAAACTTCTAGTGGCTGCAAATGTCTCTTTGTAGTCTATGCCTTATTTCCGTTGGAATCCTCGTGCTACGAATATTTCCTTGTATCCTATTGCATGTTGGATCTTGAAGATCCATATTGAAGATATTACAGACTTCCCTTTAGGTCTTTATTACATTCTACTCATCATTCTTTAATTTGGATTATTTCTTCAACTGTCACCACTTGTTCTTTGGAACAAGTCTCATCCTTCTTTTCATATAGGTGATTGTACGTGATATTTTCTACAAGTCAAATGTATTACTTGTATGGTTAAAAACATTTCATAAGGAATATTCATAATGGAAAATTATTATACATAAAGATATGATCATGCAACTATTTTATCCAATACAATATTCATTATTGGAGTGACCCTCCAACAAAGCCTCGTCGACATGGGTTTCTACTCTGTCGACGTCCAACAGGTGCGATCTCCCTGAACACTAGCTGAGACAAGTTTGATCCTGCCCAGCAACACCTGTAGAGCAGATGAATTCTCACCTGAGATGTCGAGGGAGAGCTGTCGAAACCATGTTTTCAGAAGTAAGAAGGGAGGGTATGGGATCAACGACTTACAAAATAACCATTAGATATGGGGGAAAGATCAGTCAATGGATGATTCTAAGTTTGCACCGAGATATGAGGTTGATTCTGTAACAGCTGCTGGGTCTGTGCTTGATTTTGGTTTTGGAACTGGTTCTACAAGTGAGGGATGGTCCGTCGTGCCACTTCACAATCAATTGAGGGAAATTTTTGACATTATGCTCGCTTGTTGCGCAGTATGTACACTGCACTTGGGGACACTCCCTCTGATAGTGGCCAAATACCATGCATGTGGACATTGGATGGATTCTCGACCTCATCCTCCTCCTTGTCCGATGCCTCCTCCTCGTCCTCTAAATCCTCCTCTAAATCCTCTGGTTTGTTGATATTGTGTTTGGTCTAGCTACTGCAAGGGATTCAGTTGTTGCTGGACATAGTGCACTTCTTGAACATACTACGGTTGAGTCGAAGTATTCAGCACTTGATTATACTATGTTTGTGGTGCAAACTATGGTTTTGCTACGCATTGTGGTTGTGGCATGAAATGCGGTTGCGACTGCGACGAAATAAACTGCATTTGTTAGGTGGTGTATACTATAGTGTCGGCTATACCATCTATGCATGCAACTGCTGGACCGCACGAGGATCCTCTCCCTTGACAAAATACGAATCGTATGTTCTCTCTTGAAGTAGTTCATAAGCTCAGTAGTCTTTATCCTAGTCCCCTACGTAGGGGAAAAAGGAGTAATACAAACTTTCTAGCTTCGTAACCATGTTCCTCATGTAGCTATAGTTTTTTAGTTGATGCTCGTATACCTAGCAAATGCAACACCATGGAACACCAACAAAACTCAAAGTGTTTAGTGCTCCTTAGAGAAAATAGTTTTGAAAAGTCTGACAGGTGTCCTTGGTGTGTCCATCCATACGACACCGTGCGCACCAGAGGTCATCATGCTCTTCTTTTTCCTTCTTAATATCCTTCATCTACAGTGTCAAATTTGCTAGCTACGCCTGAATATGGTTCATGCCAACTAAAGTCTGCCCAATAGGTGAAGCTTCCAACTACATCGCCATCTCCAGAGAATCATCCTGTGTTGTGATCTTTTGTTGCATTAAAAACTGTCTTATGTGCACAACCAGTGCAGCGATGAACCACTCCTTGTGCTGAACATTGCTCATTTTGAAGCTGACTCAAGCCATCAAAATCTTAAACCGTTGATCAAAATCCCAAATAGTTTCATTCGGAAACTGGTTGATCTCCTTGACTTCTATAATATACTCGGCCGTAGATTTAGGTTTCTTAAATTCCTCAAATAGTCCTTCTTGGAACTCATTGAATGTTTTTGTTCCTGTCCCCTAAGGTATTATTTTGCACATTTATCTAGGAACAAATACTCAATTTCATCAAGAAATAATAAACAAATAACTCAGAAATGGTGTTAATTAGAACTGGAACTAGTTTCCTCTCTATATATTTAATAAACAATGAATGGTTACAATAACAATGTCAAGAAATAGCTTTAATCAATGAGGAATTCAAATACCTATGGAGGCAATTCAAAACAAATGAGTGATTCTAGCTTAACTAACTCTAAGCCATTCATTCACACTTAGTTAACCACTTGACCAAAACCCTAATTGACTCACCAAACCCTAACTGAAGTAGGAGTGCAATAAATGATTGAATATCAACTGAAGGAGACCAAACACATGTCATAGCAAGCCAACCATCAAGTGCTACTGTTCCATGACTTCAATGAACCCTGATGAGGCTAACTGAAGCTTAACTGATCACCGAAAGTTGGTGGAGGCACCCCTTTTGAATCCAGATCATTAAATAATAATAAATAATCATTAAATAATATATTTAATTAGAGGAGGCACCTTAACTGACTGGTTGAACTGATTGTAACCACCGGTTAGCAATTAGGTGCATTAATATCACTCAAATCACCCATGGAGTGCTCCAGTTAGCCTTCTTGACTGTAGGAAGGCATGGGTGTGACTGGATGATGGCAATTAATGCTCCACTGATGTCAATTAATGTCAATTATACTTAGGATAGTGGTTTAACTAGGCCAATTTGACCAAAAAGAGTGTGTATGGTGGTAAATGTCTCTAACACCCCCCCTTAATCTATACTCAGGAAGAGTTAGAAAACATAGATGCATAAAAATGATAGGGCCATAAAAACTAAGGCCATAGGTCACCCTGTACAATGATGAAAATGAAACAATGCTCAAAACAAACTAACTGAGGAAAAGAGGGAAAACCCAGTGGGAAACCCCCCCCCCCAAGCTGAACAATGAAAGTAGTCTGAATCACCGTGATGAACTCACCCCCAATAGTGAACAGAGGTAAGTGAACTTCTTTTCTGAAAAGATCTTGGTGAAGCTGTCTACAATCTGCTCATCAATTGGGCAGTATTGTAGAATGATGGTCCTATCATGCACCAGCTCCCTAATGTAGTGCATGTGAATCTCTACATGCTTGTTCCTCTGCTAGGTAACTGGATCTGTGGATATCGTAATAGCACTCAGGTTGTCACAAAATAGGACAGTGGACAAAGTACTACCAATATCAAACTCTGAAAGAATGACTTGCAACCAAACTACTTGGATGCAAGCATTCAGCGCTCCTCGATACTCGGCCTCTGCTGAAGATAGTGCTATTGCAGCCTACGTTTTGCTTGACTAGAAAATGGGGCCACCACAAAACATGAATACATATCTGGAAGTTGAATTTTTATCAATATAATCACCCGCCCAATCGAAATATGTGTATCCAACCAACTCTAGCTTGAAGTCTGCAGCATAGTGAATGTCGTAGGTCCTAGTTCCCTGAATATACTGGAGGATCCTTTTGGCTGCCTTGCAATGAATATCATGAGGCTAATGCACAACATAACAAATATCCGTCCTAGAATGTTTCAAGTACAACAAGCTACCAATCAGCTGTCGATAGATAGTGCAGTCCATGGGAGGTGTGTGTTTTCCTTCTTCAAGGCTGATCCCTGAAAGGAAAGGGAATGGTGCAGGCCTACATTCAGCCATGTTAAACTTGACTAATAGGTCTGAAGTGTATTTTGACTGAGTTACCATAATCCCATCATAAGTTTTCTCAATTTTGAGCCCCAAAAATTGTTTTAGAAGCCCCAAATCACTCATTTCAAAGGCATTATGGAGAGCAGTTTTGATGGCTGAAATGGAGGCAATTGTACTATCTGTGATCAGTAAATCATCAACATATAAAACAATGATAATTATATGACCATCATGCTGCTGTAAATACACATTTGTATCTGATCTACATCTCTAAATGTTTTGCGAGAGAAGGAAGGCATCCATCTTGGAATATCACCCTCTTGGGGCCTGTTTTAACTCGTATAGTGACTTCTTTAGCTTGCAAACCAAATATGGATCAGTGATGTATCCCTTAGGCTGCTTTATGTATATCTCCTCATGAATATATCCATGTAGAAATTCTGACTTAACATCCATGTGATGCACCTTCCATTGCTTGGATGCTGAAATAGCCAAAACAACGCGGATGGAGTCCATTTTTGCAACCGGTGCAAAGGTCTCATGGTAGTCCACTCCTTGGATCTAAGAGAAACCTTTTTCTACCAGAATTTCCTTACATTGTAGGTTCTTCCATCAGCAGCAACCTTTTTTTGAAACACCCACTTCCATTGAACCAATTTCCTTCCCGGAGGAAGAGAAACTAGCTCCCAAGTAGTGTTTTTCTTAAGAGAATTCATCTCTTCATCCATGGGAACTCGCCATATCAGATCATTTCGAGCATGGTAGTAGGATTTTTGATATGAACTAATAATAAAATAGAAATTTTTAGATATCAAATTATCAAAACAGGAGAGCGCAATACCTGCTCTTTGGAAATCAGACCGGGTTCTTCTTGGATCATACGGATTTCCAATGTTGGCTCTTGCGGAGTAGAGTGTCTGTTGGGCCCATGTAGGAAGCTGATTTTTCACTTCAGGTACTGATTCAGCATCTTATGATTGCTGCACACTGATATCAGAAATCAGAGGATCCAAATCAGGGTCATCACCCCCAATTTCATCATCCAAATATTCAGTAGAATAGGAAGGAGATTCAGCAGTTTTCTCCTTCACTAGTTCCACCTCCTGAAGAGGATCATCGAACTTGACACTTCTATCAATGATGATCTGTTTGGTATTGATATCCAGATGCTTGAATCCTTTAGATTCATCAGGATACCCAATAAACAGGAATTCTATGCTTTGTGGTTGCAAAGCCCTTCTTTTATCAAGCAGAATTCGTTCCCATGCAGTGGACCCAAAAACCCGTAGGTTCGACACATCCGGCTTGTGTCCGAAGTATGCTTCAAAAGGAGTATTTCCTTTCATGGATGAGTGTGGCACCCTGCTCTGAATTTATGCTACATCATGCATGGCTTCAGCCCATAAATTTGCAGCAAGTTTCTTTGACTCCAACATACAGGTGGTCATCTCCTTGAGAGACCGGTTCTTCCTTTCCACTACTCCATTCTGCTAGGGAGTGTAGGGAATTGAATGCTGGACATGCATACCACTTTGATAAAATATGAATATAAAATAATTACTCACATAATCCCCTCCATTATTATATCTCAATATATTGATCTTAAGCCCAGAGGCATTTTTGATCAAGGCCTTCAATTCAGAAAATTGTTCACATACTTCTGATTTCTTTTCGAGAAAGAAAACCCATGTATACCTTGAAAAATCATCAATAAAATTAGGAAGGTACCTCGATCCATTCATGGATGTGATAGGAATTGGACCACTTATATTGGAATGTATCATCCCCAATATTCTTGTAGCTTGATTTGCCTTCCCCTGATCGAACTTGTGCTCAGGGTGTTTTCCAATCACACAGCCCTTGCAAATTCCCGTAGTTTCCTTGATGACCGCGAGGCCTTCAACCATGGATTTTTTCTGTAATTTCTGCAAATATTTGAAATTAATATGACCAAACCTCTCATGCCCCGGCCTACTAACCTCATTTCCATGAGTTAGTAGAGCAGTGGGCTTTGCATTTGCAACAAAGTGAGAGAACTCATAGGATTTTGCATGATGATTTGCAAGGCCTTTTGCAATGAGTTTCCCAGATGAAATTTCTATTATATCAATATCATTTGGGTTGAAAAAGACTCTCTTAGACATTCCTGTATGTGCCATCTGATAGACACTAAAGATATTTGCTGCTAGAGACGGTACATACAAAACATTAGAGAAAAAACCATTTTCAAAATCTACAGTACCTTGTCCTTCGAAAATGATGGTGGAGTCATCTGCCATGTGAATGGGGATGGATTTGCCAGTCTCCAAGGATGAAAAGGAGTCTTTTTCAGCCATCATGTGATTTGGAGCTCCAAATTCAATCAGCAGTGCTTTGGAATTCGAAGTGATACCCATGAGGGCATGACCTTTCTCATGCTGTGGTTCCCGATCTTCGTGATCTCTCCTCCGAAAGCTCTCCGAAAGATTGATGTGATTCCTCTCAAGTAGAGAGGTTGCTTCATCAATATTTTTCTTCATGTAGGCATGTTCATGGTGAAAACCCTTCCCGCAATAAGAAAACTTGACTTTTTCTTTCCCATTGTGCCATTTTCCTTTGTTCTTCCTTGAGCCAAAAGATTCATCATGCTGCTAGTTTTCAACTCTAGGCTTGGGAGCATCAAATTTAGTTTTCTGATTTTTCTGTTGCTTTCCTTTACCCTTCAGATCTTTGGGCCTCGATACATGGAGGAATTGATCACAGGAAGATTGAATGATCCCCATCTAGACAATCTTGTCATGTTCATTACTTAGGGACTCAATGAAGGCATTGAGTGTGGGCATCTTCCATCTGGGGGTTGTGAGCTTCCCCGCAAGGAATGTAGAAACAAAAACTAAATAATATGCCCTCAGTTTAGAGAGAATGGAAAGGATGATCTGATCATCCTCCTTCTCCACATTGCATTGTTTCAAGAGTAAAACAGTATGCTTGAACTTTGTAAAAAAATCATTCAGAGTCTCGAAATTGGAAAGTTGGAGAGACATGAGCTCATTTTCAAGCTGGAAAACCCTCAAGTCATAATTCTTTTCTTATAGAGATTCCAATTTGTCCCATATTTCTTTCGGTGTCTTCAAATCCGTAAGATGGAAGAGAAGGTATTGGGAAATAGAGAGGCACAAGAAAATGAAGGCTTCATCCTTCTTGTTCAAGAATCTTGATTTTTCTACGGTGGATCCAGGCTCAACTTCAATGTCCATGGTGACCCTAAAGAGTCTTTGGAGTGTAACTAAATCTTCATATAACTTTTCCATGAGTGTAAATTGAATGGAGTCAAGAGATCTGTTGAGGAGGCCATCTAGATGTGCTATAGCGAATGCTTCAACTGTAGAAACCTGAAAATACAAACAAAAAGGGAAAATAAGGTCGGATAGCCTGCGCATTCTAGGATTTCATAACACCCAGCATATTTAATTAAGCAAGCTTGATCAACAAGTTTATTACTTGGGATATTGAGTGGTAAGCCTTGGCGTCTGGTGCAGTGATGGAATTTTGAGCTATTGCTCATTTTTCATGGAGAAAATTTTCAAAGAGCTTGTTTTTTAGAGATAGATCTTCATCCCACCTTATTCTCTAATACCATATTATTTTGCACATTGATCTACGAACAAATAATCAATCTCATTAATAAATAATCAACAAATAACTCATAAATGGTGTTAATCGAAACCAGAATTGGTTTCCTCTCTGTATATTTAATAAAAAAGGAATGGTTACAATAACAATGTCAAGAAATAGCTTGAATCAATGAGGAATTTGAATACCTAAGGAGTGAATTTAAAAAAATTGAGTGAGTTTGGCTTAACTGACTATAACCCATTCATTCACACTTAGTTAACCACTTGACCAAAACCCTAATTGATGTTAGTTTTTCAACATTAAGCTAGCATTATGTTAGGATATTTACTGAGAGAATAACAAGTACAAAAATCAAACACAAGAGACAATGAACATAGTGTTTTTGATTGGGGAAACCATAAATGGAGAAAACCCCACAAGTTCCTCAGAGATAGAATCAGCACAAAAACAATAAAAGCCCCAAAATAGTAAGATGCACTCCCGATAGCAGTAGTCTTCTTCTTGTCTAGTCCTAGTGTATTTCCTTCCTCACTTATGCGCCACACTTGAGTGAGTGAGTGATGTGTGTGATAAACAGAGAGGCTCACTCTCTATTTATATTCTTTCGTTCACTTGAAGTGCACTCAATCATGTCGGCCTCACTTAACAATTACTTACTGGGGCCGACATCTCTAGGAGTGTCTAATAACCCTAGTGCCCTGAAACTGTGGGGAATTTAACTCTTACACAATTAGAGAGTTACCCACTATGACTTGACATGACTTGTTTACATTATTGATCCTCTCGATCGGAACATCGGGGCATGACAACATGACTCAACTACATAATAGATACATCCCAAAATAAACATCAGGTTACAAGACATAAGATACATAGATGAATACATTCTAAAGTTACAAATACATCAACACTCCCTCTTAACTAGGAAGGTATTCTTTCGACACAATTTTTAGCACTGGTCTTCTTCTCTATATCAACTAGATCAGCTCATCATCTACATCTCGAGTCCTCTTAGTCTTCAATTCATCATCATCTTCAAGTCATTGTCACTGGATCTGAATCATCTCTCGAACTGGATCAACATCACTGGACTGGATCTGGATCATCACTTGATATGGATCATCATGGAACATCATCACTGGATCTGGATCATCTCTTGATCTGGATCATGATGGAACATCATCACTGGATCTGGATCGTCGTTGGATTTCATCACTGGATCTCAATCATCACTCGATCTGGATCATCACTGCTGGATCATCATCACTGAATCCTGATCATCACTTGATCTAGATCATCACTAGCTATCATCACTGGATCTCAATCATCACTCGATCTGGATCATCCTTGGTGCTATCCCATGGTTCTTCCCGTCACAGGAAGTTCTATAGAGCCAGCCCTTTTTCATGCTGGTTTTAGGCCTAGCCATCATGTAGGTCTTTGCCCAGTACTTACATCTAACCTACTCATCAGAAAGGCACGCCCAACACTCACATCTGATCATGTAGGAACCAATCCTATAATCATATCAGAAAGGCCCAGCACTAACATTCACCAACATGGTAGGCACATCTACTACCATCTGCGAAATGGCTCTGCACTCACATCCATGAGTATGATAGGCACAAAATACTATCATCTGAGGAAAGGCATTGCACTCACATCCATCAACATGGTAGGCACATCTACTACTATCTGAGGAAAGGCACTGCACTCACATCCACCAGCATGGTAGGCACATCCACTACCATCTATGGAAAGGCACTGCACTCACATCCACCAGCATGATAGGAACATCTACTATCATCTATGGAATGGCACTGCACTTACAATCACCATCATGATAGGCACATCTACTATCATCTATGAAAAGGCACAACAATCACATCCATCCAGGCGGGAACACATCCTACACACAATGATGGAAGGGATTACACTCATATATGATCTTGTAGGAACCAATCCTACAGTCATATCAGAATGGCCTCCAGTCCTCGACTGAGGTACCTGGTAACTGACCAAGTGATGCCATTCTCAGAATGGCAGTTGCACTTATATCCTACCTGCTCGTCGGACTGGCCAACACTCAAATCTGACATGGAAGGAATCTAATCCTTTAGCAATGACATAATGGTTCATCCCTTACATCTGATCAAGTGGGAACACATCCATTTGTCACATTAGAATGGCTACTCAGTTCTGCACTGAGTGGTCCTGGTAACTGACCAGGTGCCTCCATTGCTAGAATGGAAATTTCCCTTACATCTATCCTACTTGACAGAATGGCCAGCACTCATATCTGACATGGAAGGGAGCAACCCTATCACCATGACAGAATGGCTTAGCCCTTACATCTGACCTTCTCATCAGAATGGCTATGGATCTCAGCACTCATATCTGACATGGAAGGAACTAGATCCTCTCACCATGACAGAATGGCTCAGACCTTGTATCTGACTTGCTTGTCAGAATGGCTTTGGGACTCATCACTTTCCCTTGGAGGAAACCTCGATCTGGAGAACTCCAAGCTTCTACCTAAAGTACTTGAACTTCATCCTAGCCAATGGCTTCGTCAATACATCAGCTATCTATTCCTCCATCACAACATACTGGAGATTCACTACTCCTCTCTGCACCATATCCTTGATATAGTGATACTTGATCTCAATATGCTTCTACCTGTCATGGAACAGTGGATTCTCTGACAACTTCACACAACTCTGGTTGTCACAATGTATACAAGTAGCATCCAACTAGAGATCAAATATATCAAACAGTAGCTTCTATAGCCATACTGCCTCACAACTAGCTGAACAAGCTGTGACATACTCTACTTCAGTTGTACTCAGTGCCACACAGGATTGCTTCCTGCTAAACCAAGAGATCACACCTGATCCCATATTGAAGCAACATCCTGAAGTACTCTTCCTGTCGATGGCACTGCCTGCCCAATCTAAATCAACATAACCCTCTAGTTTAATCTTTTGATTCGCATCGTACTTGAGCCCATAATCAATTGTACCCTTCAGGTACCTCAAAATATGCTTTGTAGCAATCAAGTGAACACTTCTTGGATCTTTCAAGTACTGGCTCAAGGTGTTCACAGCAAAGAAAATGTTGGGTCTCATGTTCGTTAGGTACATCAATGACCCAATCATCTGATGATACATCGTAGCATCAACCAACTCTGATGAAGCATCACTCAATAACTTCAGGTTCGATGCCATAGGTGTGGCCATAGTCTTGCAGTCCATCATCCCAAACCTCTTCAGGATCTCTACTGCATACTTCCATTGTCCAAGGAAGATTCCATATGTACTATGCCACACCTCCATACCTAGAAAGTAATGCATCATCCCCAAGTCCTTCATTTCAAACTCAACAACAAGATTTCTCTTCGTATCAGCAATCAACCCATCTGTACCTGTCACAAATAGATCATCTACATATAGTAGGAGCATCACTGGGTTGCCATATTCAACCTTTTAGTAAAGGTTGGAGTCTAATTTACTCTTGGTAAAGCCCAAACTAGATAGAAAGCTGTCAATTCTATCGTACCAGGTCCTAGGTGCCTGTTTCAAACCATACAGAACTTTCTTCAATCTGCATACATGAGATTCTCTGTCATGTGTCTCAGAACCGAGTGGCTATTCTACATACACTTCCTCTTCTACTACACCATTCAAGAAGGCAGTCTTGATATGCATTTGGTGTATCTTCCATTTCATCACTGTAGCCAGAGAAAGTACTGATCTAATGGAAGTGTATCTGGCTATGGGTGCAAAGGTTTCTTCATAGTCTATTCCTTTTTTCTAAGAGAAACCCTGAGCTACAAATCTTTCCTTATAGTTTTCAATGCTACCATCTGCAGCATGCTTGATCTTGTAGATCCATTTGGAAGTTACAACTGACTTCCCTTCTGGTCTTGGGACAACATCCCAAACATCATTCTTCATGATCAATTGGTACTCTTCGATCATAGCATCCTTCCATTCTCTCTTTTCTGCAGCTTCTTCATAAGTGGAAGGTTCTTTATCAATGAAATCACATAGTAAGGCTACATACCCGGAGCACTATCTGGTCCTCTTTCTTTCTCTGTGATTCTCTTCTGGAGCCCCATATATTTCTCCACCTTGGATAAGTTTACGTACCCAAGTAGGTTTCCTCTTATGAGCATTCTCCTCCAGAGGTGGATCTACAGGTCTTTGTGGTTCTTCAAAATCTCGATCTTCTTCTTGAGCTTCTTTGTTCATGATTGTATCATGAATTCTGGGTACTTCTGCTTCTACTTCTTCAGGTTCTTCAGCAGGTCTCTTTCTGGATTTGTTGTAAGTTGTGCCTTCATCAAATGTCACATCCTTGTTGATGTCAATCTTCTTGTATCCTGGGAAATAGATTTTGTAAGCCTTCGAGCTTTCAGAGTATCCTACAGATATGCCCTTCCTTCTTGAGGGATCTAATTTTGTCCTCTTCTCTTTTGGAATGTGTATGTACATAGGACAGCCGAATATTTTGAGATGGCTGACTTTTGGTTTCTTGCTGGATAAGACTTCTTCAGGAGTCTTGTTCTCGAGTACTCTATGTGGAGTACGGTTTTGTACATACACCGTTGTTCTGGTAGCTTCCGCCCAAAGATGCATAGGTAGATCTTGATCATGGAGCATAGCTCTTGCAGCTTCCATAATAGTTCTATTCTTTTGTTCTGCAACCCCATTATGTTGTGGATTATAAGGAGTAGACAACTCCCTCTTAATCCTTGATTCTTTACATAGCTCTTTGAATTCATTTGAAGTGAATTCTCCACCATTATCTAATCGAATAGGCTTGATCTTATTTTTAGTATGGTTTTCGATCAAGGATTTGAATTCTTTAAATTTGATGAATAATTCATCTTTGTTCTTCATAAAGTAAACCCATGTCTTTCTAGAAAAATCATCAATAAAAGAAACATAGTATGCATACCCGCTTAGTGATTTTGATGACATAGGACCGCATACATCGGAGTGGATAATTTCTAGTATGCTTTTGTCTTTGATTTCGATGCTGGGAAATGTATTCTTTGTATTCTTTCCTTTCACACATCCTTTGTAGACACCATCATGTTTGGCTTGAAATTCTAGAAGGCCTTCAACAGCTTTGCTTGCAACAGGCAGTGCTCTGTAATGCACATGTGCAAGCCTTCTATGCCAAAGCTCATTTGGCTCTACTATGTCATGGATCAAGGCTTGTTCAAGATGGCCCTTCAATTTGTACAAACCTCCTTCTTGTTCTCCAATCACTACCGCATCATCAATAGTCTTTCCTTTTGGCCACATGATGACTTGACCATCTATGAATGCAACCTGCATTCCTTTTGCATCCAATGCTGAAATGGAGAGAAGGTTCTTCTTGAGTCCTAGCACAAACAATACTTCTTTCATTGTTAGAGACTTACCAGAGTCTAGCTTATATGAAGATTCCCCACGACCTTTTATTGGATATTGGTAGTCATCTCCTAGCTTCACCTTGCGAGGTGATTCATGTTCTAACAGTCTTACAAAGGATTCCTTGAATCCCGTCATATGTTTGGAAGCCCCTCTGTCTATAAGCCAATCATCACTACCATGAGTAATGTTACCTGTGAGAGTGGAGATTAGAACATATTCATCCTCGCTTGAAGAATCTTCACTTTCATATCTGGATCTCTTCTTGGATGGTTCATCATCCTCTGCAGCATGAGCAGGATGTCTTCTTTTGTTCCCTTTCTTCTTATGAGAGTGGGCCTTGTTGTTAGGACAATATTTTGCATAGTGTCCTTTTTTATCACATGTATAACATCTCACTTTAGATAAATCCTTTCTATTTTTTTCCTTAGAATGAGAGTTCTTACCGTTGGAGTAATGAGGATTTCTTCTTCTGCTTCTCTTGGAGTGAACTGTGAGGGCTTGGTATTCACTTCTCATCTTCTCTTGTTGAGCTTCTATCCATGATTCTTCTTGAGAACATTCTTCCCATAGTTTACTGAATTTGACTAACTTCTTTCTTGCACAGATTCCTTGGATGAAAGCATCCCATGGACTAGGGAGGCCATTCAAGGTAGTCATCACAATATCTACATTTTCCGCTTCTTCATCAACAGCTTCTAATTGTTCCTTGATATGAGAAATCCTTGTGAAGTAAGACTGGATAGTTTCTACATTCTGAATCTTCGCATTCTTCAGTTGCTTCCTCAGGGTCATCTTTCGATTGATGTTCTTTCCTTCAAACAATTTGGTTAGGGCATCAAACATAGCTTTAGGTGTCTTGAGAGAGGACACCTGTGGGATAAGGTGATCCTTAATAGAATCAGCAATGATCCTCTTTTCCATAACCAACCTATTCTTATGTAAGGCCTTTGCCTCATCTCCCTCTGGAACTGGAACCTCCTCATGAATGTAGGAGTCTAATTCATTCTCTTCTAGGACCAGGGAGATCCTATACTTTCAGGCTCAGAATTTATCAGCTCCCTCAAGCTTTTCATCAAGCTTGGTATGATTAGACATCTTAAATGAGAACCTCAAATGGAAATACAAAATATTTTAGATCTTACCAGGTTCAAGATGTCGGATTTGAAACTTGAGCTGAAATCCTGCAGAGCTGGTTCAGGAGCAAATTAGGGTTTTTCTTTTCTCGAGTTCTGTCCACCCAAATGCCTTAAAATTTGTCCCTAACTTCAATTTTTGGGAGGAGATCAATACAGGCCTGGGCTCACTGAAAAATTCCTCTTTTGTGAAAATCCCTAATTTTCGACAGTAGTGATAGGTCCAAAACTGAAAAACCTTAGAATTGGATTCTGCTTCGAAAGAAAGATGCGCCCTAAGGAGGAGAGGTGTTCCACCTTAATTTTGATCAAAATCTATGGAGGAAGTTCCAAAAACTAGGAATCCCTAGTTCTTGCAGCTACACAGTGTCTTCTTCTCAGGTTAGCTCTGATACCATGTTATATTTTCAACATTAAGCTAGCATTATGTTAGGATCTTTACTGAGAGAATAACAAGTACATTAATCAAACACAAGAGACAATGAACAAAGTGTTTTCGATTGGGGAAACCATAAAAATAGAAAACCCCGCAACTTCCTCAAAGATAGAATCAACACCAATATAGTAAAAGCCCCGAAACAATAAGATGCACTCCCAATAGCAGTAGTCTTCTTCTTGTCTAGTCCCAGTGTATTTCCTTCCTCACTGATGTGCTACACTTGAGTGAGTGAGTGATGTGTGCGATAAATAGAGAGGCTCACTCTCTATTTATATTCTGTCGTTCACTTGAAGTGCACTCAATCATGTCGGACCCACTTAACAATTACTTAATAGGGCCAACATCTCTAGGAGTGTCTAATAACCCTAGTGCCCCAAAACTATGGGGACTTTAACTCTTACACAATCACAGAGTTACCCACTATGACTTGACATGACTTGTTTACATTATTGATCCTCCCGATTGGAACATCGAGGCATGACAACATGACTCAAATACATAATAAATACATCCCGGAATAAACACCGGGTTACAATATATAAGATACATAGATGAATACATTCTGAAGTTACAAATACATCAACAATTGTCTCACCAAAACCTAACTGAAGTGAGAGTGTAATAAATGACTGAATATCAACTGAAGGATATCAAACACATGTCATAGCAAGCCAACCATCAAGTGCTAGTGCTCCATGGCTTCATTGAACCCTGATTAGGTTAACTAAAGCTGAACTGATCATCAAAAGTTGGTGGAGGTGCCCCTATTGACTCTAGATCATTAAATAATAATAAATAATGATTAAAAAATATATTTAATGAGAGGACGCACCTTAACTGACTAGTTGAACGGATTGTTACCACCAGTTAGCAATTAGGTGCATTAATATCACTCAGATCACCCCTGGAGTGCTCTAGTTATCCTTTTTTACTGTAGGAGAAGGCTAAGTTATCCTCCTTGACTGTAGGAAGGCATGGGTGTGACTAAATGATGGCAATTAATTCTCCACTGATGTCAATTAATATGAATTATACTTAGGATAGTGGTTTAACTAGGCCAATTTGACCAAAAAGAGTGTGTATGGTGGTAAATGTCTCCAACATGAGGAACCTGCATGAATCTCATGTACCAGTCAAGCATACGACCCTTGAGGGTGGTTTCCAGTTAGCTTCTCTTAATATCATCATTCGCATGTTGTCTGGCAGTCCAAACTGCTTCACATAAGAACCGGTACT
>LPNX010916164.1:16673-27033 GCA_001517045.1 Pseudotsuga menziesii | reverse complement strand
ATGAATTTTTTCTTCACAATATTGCATCTCGATCATAGTAAGACCTTCTCATGTCCTCTTCCTCTTCTCTTGTCGAAACCTTGCTCCTCCCCTTGTACAACCACTTGTTTTATTGTCGACCCTCACAATTGTTTTAGAACTCATACCCATATTCCCCTTATCTTTCCATTTGTCTCCCCCCTTTTGTCACAGTTTCCATGGCCCCTGCACACAAGAGTTCCACTACTCGAGGTGCATTTTTAGAAGACACTTCTCGTAGAAAAGCATCTTAATAGATAATTGGAGAGACAGAAAGAACCTACCTCATGGCCCGTTGAAGAAATCTCTTTCTTCTTTGTTGTATGCCTTATTGGTATCAACTGCAAACTCAGTGATGTATCCTTCTAGAATACTATCAAGGCATACTTCGATAGTTCGTGATGCTTTGTTATTGGTTTCTTGTAGCTCCTAGATCACACCAGGGGTCTAGGATGTCGGCTCTCCTCGTTGTTGGTTATTCTTCTTATAAGTGAACTGCACTAACCATTCATACAGTATGACTGGGAATTCAAAAAAGAACCATCTGTATGGACCATCATAGACATATCTGTTCATCCACTTGGTTGTCAACAACTTCGTATTTTGATTCTTTGTTTCAATGAACTCTTGCAACTTTAGGCCAAACCAATATTCAATCTCCAGTTTTGTTAGATGCCACAACATATCCCCCCTTCAGTTGCAAGGAGGTCCTGAAAACAGAACCATTTGTTGGCGCGACCCACCACAAAGCCTCGTCGACAGGGGTTCCTACTCTATCGACGTCCAACCAATGTGATCTCCCTGAGCACCGGCCCAGATAGGTTTGGTTTGTCCTGGAAACACCTGCAGAGCGGATGAAGTCTCACCTGAGATGTCAAGAGAGAGCTGTTGGAACCAAGTTTTTGGCAGTAAGAAGGGAGGGTATGGCATCAATGACTTACAAAATCACCAATAGATACTAAATAGACCATTTTGTTAGAATCGCATCACATATATATTGTAAGTTTTAAACCTGTGGAAAGAAGCAAAAGATACAGATTCTTTTAAGCAAAATAGAGATCACAACACATCATTCACACATAAACACAGAGATTTACCCTGGAAACCCTTAACCAGGAAAACCATAAAACCTTGGAGCCACACCTCCTATTTTCTCTTCATTCCATTATGAAATCCTCACAATCCAAAAGATAGGTATTCCACAACATCCAAATACCCTAATCCGTTAACCCGAATTAGAAAAATCCTCCAATCCCTTAACCGGGATTAAGTTACATATTTTTAGACAAATTATAAAAATAGCCACAAACAGCTATAAATAGCCATAAAATCTATAAATAGCCAAAAAAAAATTTCTCACTATGCTCACATCGGAAATGGCCTAACGGCCATTTTAGTTGAAGGTTCCTTTGGGATCACCGAGCTGCAATGCTGACATGCACACCTCTCCACTATATGCACATGAAAATAATATAACATATACCCAAAATTCTCCCACTTGTTGTTTCATTTGCATAGCAATGAGTCATGTATTCATAAAGTCACATATTCATGGCATCAATGCCCATAGATTCTCTACACCAAGAAAACTTATCTGTACTAATAGACTTTGTTAATGAGTGTGCAACATTTTTCACGGTGTCAACCTTCTCTAGTAGCACCTTCTTGTCCTCAACCATATCTCTCACAAAGTGATATTGCACATTGAAATGCTTTGTATTAGCATGATAAGTAGGGTTCTTTTCTAGGAATATTGCACTTTGGCTATCACAATCTAACCTTACACCTTTCTGTACCAAACCAATACCTGAACATAATCTTTGTAGCCACACAGCTTCTTTGCTTGCATGAGTGGCTACCATGTATTCAACTTCTATAGTTGAGAGTTCAACTACAACGTGTCTCTTTCTCATCCAATTGATAGCTCCTCGAAATAGGTTAAACACATACCCACTTGTAGATCTTCTATGATCAAGGTCTCTAGCCTAGTCTGCATCAACAAATCCATGTACATTTATTACTCTATCTAGTCTAGGTCTTCCTTGGTAGCAGATTGCATAATTTGTGGTGCCACGCAAATATCTGAAGACCCTTTTTACAGCTGTCCAATGCTCCTTTCCTGGTTTTGACATATATCTGCTCAAAACTCCCACTGCATGAGCAATGTCTGGTCTTGTATAGACCATTGCATACATCAAACTACCAACTACACTAGCATATGGAACCTGTGACATGTCTTCTTCTTCTTCCCGTGTCTTGGGACACTGCTCTATAGATAACTTTACACCTACATGAATAGGAAACTTGACCGACTTACTTTCCTGCATGTTAAATCTCTGTAGTACCATCTCAACATATTTTCTTTAATTTAAACTAATCATTTTGTTTGCACTATCTCTTCATATCTCCATTCCTAGAATGAAGTTTGCAACACCGAGATCTTTCATATCAAACTTGGAGGATAGTTGAGACTTCACCTCCTTTATAACATCTTTGTTGTTTCCAATCAACAACATGTCATCAACATACATAAATATGTTAATGAAGTGATCACCAACATGTTTGGAATATACACAGTGATCAGCTTTGGTTCTCACAGACCCCAATCCAAGTATGTATGTGTCAAACTTTTGGTACCACATCTTTGGAGATTGCTTTAGACCATAAAGGGACTTTTTTAGTTTACATACCAGCTCATTGATTCCCTTTACTATGAACCCTTTTGGTTTTTTCATGTATATTTCTTCTTCCAGATCCCCATATAAGAATGTTGTCTTCACATCCATCTACTCTACTTCAAGATCAAAAGCAGTAGTAATAGAAAGGAGAAATCTAATATAAGTTAATTTTGCAAATGGAGAAAAAATTTCACCAAAATCAATCCCCTCTACCTGACAATATCCCTTTTCTACCAAGCGGGTTTTATACTTATCCACTTTACCTTTTGCATTCAACTTATTTTTAAATAACCATTTGCTTGCAACAGCTTTTCTCCCAGCCGGTAACTGGACTAGATTCAAAGCTTCATTTTTGTCCAAGGAATCCATTTCTTCATCCATGGCCTTTTTCCAGAGATCACTATCCTTTGAATTCCTTCACATTTCTAGGATCATCATTAGTAATAGACATAGAAAAATGAGAGCAAAAATTAGGAGGGGAATACCTTTCTCGTTGCCTTATTTCTCGAGATGATCTCCTCAAAACTAGAGTATGAGGTTCTTCTTCTTCTGATCCTACTTCTTCTCTTGATTCAGATTCTTCACCTTCTAACTTAAACTCTATTTTCTCTGGTTCCTTTTCCATTGGATTCACTTCCTATCGGGGAACTTCTTTGACCCCTTGAAACACAACATCTTGAATATAAAGAGTCTTCTTAGTTATAGGATTCCAAATCTTATACCCTTTCATACAATATTTATAGCCAGGAAAGATACACTTCTTAGCGTTGTTATCCAACTTGCTCCTTTCCTCTTTTGGAACATGTACATAAGCATCACAACTAAAAACTTTCAAATTCTTAATAGAGGGTTTCTTACCATTCCATACCTCTTGTGGATTTTTATAAATCAATGTTTATGTGAGTGATCGGTTTACCAAGTGACATGTTGTCTCCACTGCTTCTGCCTAGAATTCTTGTCCTATCCAAGCATTGCTTAGCATGCTCCTTTCCTTTTCCATTAAAGTCCTATTCATCCTCTCACCAAGTCCATTTTGTTGAGGTGTGTATGGAGTAGTATTTTTCCTTGCTATATCACACTTCTTACAAAAGTCCTCGAATTCATTCCCACAGAACTCTCCACCATTATCTCTCCTCAACACCTTTATTTTCTTTTTGGACTGATTTTCTACACGAGTCTTAAATTCTTTAAACTTGGCAAATACTTCAGATTTATTTCGAAGGAAATAAATCCATATGTTCCTTCAGAAATCATCTATAAATGAAACATAATACATAGATTTTCCTAATGATGGAACAGGAGCAAGTCCAAACACATCACTATGTATTAATTCTAGAATTCCCTTTGCTCTTGCAGCACCAGATGCAAATATTACTCGATTTTGTTTTCCATATATGCAATGTTCACAGAAATTAAAATCCAGAGTGCAATAAGTCATACCATCAACCATACCTTAACCTTGTAATGCTCGAAGTCCCTTTTCTCCGATATGCCCCAATCTTTGACTCCATAGCATTGTCTTTCCTCATGATTCAGTCAGGGTTTTGTCATCTTTACCTCCTTCCTCCAGCACAATAGAATTGTTACATTCATCAATGATTGTTTTTCCCAATAATTTGTACAAAGTTCCATACCGAACTCCTCGCATCAATACCATTGATCCTCGAACCATTTTTCAACCACCATCTCCACACACAGTCTTTACACTTGCAACATCCATATTTTCGACGGATATCAAGTTTCTTTCTAGATTTGGAATGTGTAGCACTCCAGGTAGAGTTCTAATCCTTCCATCCTTCAGTTTTAGCTTGAATATACCACATCCAATGATAGTGGCTGGTGAATCATCTCCCAAGTACACATCTCCCCCATTGTACTTTTCATATTCATAGAACCATTCCATATGGGGGTTCATATGACATGACACACCTAAGTCGATCAGCCATGTATCACATTCTGAAGGATTACCGATGGAAGCTAGGTACACATCATCTCCTTCTTCTGAGGAGTTTTTCACCTCTGTGGAAGGGGAATCCTCATATCCCTTTTCTTTCTCAACATTCTTAGATCTCCAATCCTTTTTATAGTGCCCAACTTTATCACATTTCCAACACTTCCTTATTCCTTTTCTTGGAGATTTAGATCTACCCTTAGATTTAGATCTCGCCCCAGATCCTTTATGTTTGTTTCTCTCTCGGTGGCGACCTCTCACAGACAAGGCATCCATGCTATGATTATCCATGTTTTTCTACCTCATCTCTTCTAATAGTAGGGATGATACAATTTCATCAAATTTTAAGGTCTCTTGGCTAGAACTACCTATTGCAACAATTAGGTTGTCCAAGGAATCTGGCAAAGAACACAATAACGTAATACATTTATCTTCTGTAGCCATTTTAATACCAATAGAGGTTATCTAACTTACCATAGTATTGTATACATTCAAATGCTCTGTTAAAGTGTCATTCTCATCCATTCTGAGGTGAAACAACTTCTTTTGCAGAAATAACTTGTTCACAAGGGATTTTGATTGATACAAACTCCCTAGTTTTCCCCATAGCTTTACTGTACTATCTTCACTAGATATGTTCAATGACACATATTCTAATAAGCACAATTGTATTGTACTCCTTTCCATTCTTTCTAATTTATCCCAATCATCTTGTGAAGTTGCAGTGGGTTACGTACCCAGATCCACAGCAATCCATTGCTCCCGATCTAACAGAAGATCCTCCATTTTGAGCTTCCATAGCTTAAATTTTGGGTTGTTAAATTTCTCAATCTTGATTGTTGAAGTGCTCTCCATTCTCCTTCAATGCACAAATCAACATTGCAAAGCTCCCACTGAACCCAGGTTTATCATAGACTCGAAATCTATCAACTGTGTCGAACCCTGAGCAGCAAAGGCATCCCCTTGATGCCAAAATCAAGTTATGATACCACATGTAAGTGTTAAACCTTTGAAGAGAAGCAAAGCAAACAATTTCTTTTAAGCAAAATACAGATCACAACACATCATTCACACATAAAAAAAGATATTTACCGTGGAAACCCTTAACCGGGAAAACTAGAAAACCTTGGAGCCACACCTTCTATTTTCTCTTCATTTTATTATGAAATCCTCACAATCCAAAATATAGGTATTCCGAAACATCCAAATACACTACTCTATTAACCAGGATTAGAAAAATCCTCCAATCCCTTAACCGATATTAAGTTACATATTTTTAGACAAATTCTAAAAATACCCACAAACAGCTATAAATAGCCATAAAATGTATAAATAACCAAAAAAAATTATCGCTGAGATGTAGCATTGACATGCGCACCTCCCCTCCATACTCACATGCAAAGAATATAACATATACCCAACATCTATAGGAAAAACTAGTAAATCACTAATAGATCGCATTACTTCATTCATTGCAGCAGTCACATTCATTCATATAATAGATACAGTAAACATCCATCATTGTCATTGTAGAGCATAAAGACAGAAAAGAAAAAAAGAAATCAAAACACTTTAGGAAAACATCCTTCATGGCATATCACTTATACGCAATAGATTCACATCATGCATTAAAAATAGAGTCAAAAGACCGCTCACAATAGATGCAAATGCCAAAAGATTTCCAAACCCAAAATACAAGTTATCCTCAAAATTATCTCCAAAGTGATATATTTACTATTGCAACTCTAGATCTATATATAGGCTTGCACCTTTACATCCAAGGTCCACTTCTAACTAACTAGTGACCTATATCCACAAAGTGTCGTCAATTGGTACAAAATTGGATAAAGAATACCAAAAATGGTTATTCTTTCACCTATTGCATTGTTTTGGTCCTTCGCAATGGCCTGTGAGCTTGTCCAGCCTCTGTGGTGCTGTGCAACTCACTTACCCAATACCACTGCCAACATTCATCCATATCGCACTCAAAACATTCTAGATTCCTTCGATCTCTACAATGAAATCATTGAGAATGTGCACTAATCCAATATGTCAACAAAGAGGTTTCATTCTAGATAAGTAGCAATGGAGAGTTGTATGGCACCATGAGCTACTTACCCATCACATGCATATTAGATATATATTGTCATTAATGCAAACATTCTATCATGCATAACAAATCAACTGAATATAAACAAATGCATAACAAAAAAATATCATGAAGTGAAAATTGAATACTTATCTTTATTTGTTTCATGGGTAGACTCCTTCTTTCAGCTTCATTATCTTCTTCATTCATAACAACATCATTTCTTCTTGAAATGCTGAGATGGATAAGAGGTTCTTCAAGAATTGAGTCCCTCATATTCCTCATCGCTTGAGGGATCTTCTTTGAATCATGAGAGTTTGATCTTCAGTTTCTCCCATCTTCTTTTCTCTTATTATGAGTTGAGCTTCTTCTTCTGTGCACTCTTCATAGAGTTCACTGAGGGTAATCACTTCCTTCTGGCACACATTCCTTGAATGAATAAATCCCATGATCCTGGGAGGCCATTAAAGGTGGTTATAACAATATCTCATTCTTCTTCGATTGCTACGTCATAGTATCGAGCAATTCCTTTTGGTTTCTTCAAGGATGAAACATGAGGAATGAGATGATCTTTAATAGAATCTGTAATGATTCTCTTGGCCCTAGCCTTGGCCTCATCTCCCTTTGCCTCTTATAACTTCTTTACTGAAATACTAATCTAAGTCAATTTCTTTAAGGATCACGGAGTTCCTATACTTCTTCTAATTTATATTCTTTCCATCAAATAGCTTGGTCTACGAATCAAACATCTCTTTAGGTGTATTTAGGGAAGACAATTGTGGTATAAGGTGATCCTCTTGTCCTTGACCAAGTTCTTCTTCTGTAAGGCTTTAGCCTCATATCCCTATGGAACTGGAACCTCTCCACTTATGTAGGTGTCCAATTCATTTTCTTCAAGAATGAGTGAAAAATTATAATTCCATGTTCAGAAGTTTTTAGTTGCACCAAGCCTTGTCATCAAGCTGGTGTGATAGGTCATTTTGAAATGAGAACCTCAAATGTAAATAGAAAAAGATTAGATCTTACTGATTTGAGGTGTCTGTCGTAGTTCTGGATCTCGCTGATCTAGGGTTTGTCAGAGAAACCCTAATTTTCAATACTTGGAATCTTTCTGATCTAATTGGATATAAATATTGGCCTCTTCAAGGTGAGCTATCCAATGTACTACTTTTTGAAAACAATGGAGGGAAGCTCCCTGAACAGGAAGCCCTCATTTTCCAATTTCTTCTACATAAATGTCTGAAATTTTTTCTGTGGTATCTCTGAAATTACTAATCTCTTGTGTCTAAAATTCCATACTAAGGGAGCCCTGTCTCTTCTATTTCCAATAGCACAAGTTTGAGTAGAATTAGTTTCACCAATTTGGACTTATGAGAGGTTTCCCAAGGTGACTTATTTTAGGACTGTTCAGCATATAGGACTTGTACATATTTCCACATGTCACTGTTTCATCATCAAGGTCTAAAACTTTTACCACAGAATGTACCTCCATTCCTTATCTGTAAGATCTTACAAAATTTTATTTGGACCTTCTTATATCGAGATATATCAATTCTCCGTAGGTGTCCTGTTTAGGGATCAATCATGGAAGAGGATGGAACCCTCATTTGGAAGAATCATATCTCATATCATATAGAGAATATGAGACTGAAATATCTACACAGTGTTTAGCAGGAACTTTACTTTAGCCTATAAAAATTTTGGCTTCTGAGCATTCTCCAATATCACGATATAGCAAATGTACCAAAACTACCAGTTTTAGTATTTTAGGGTTTTTCAGGTCCGGGGTAAAACAAGGGTTTGAATTTCTTGTAGTTTTACCCAACAAAAAATTTCGACCTTGGTCTCTAAATTTCGATTTTGGGGAGGACAAAATCCTATTCTTGGCTCACTCAAAAATTCCACTTCTGAGAAAATTCCTAATTGCCGCTGCAGTGGTAGGTCAAAAACTGAAAATTCCTGTAATCAAATTTTTCTTCGACAGAAAGACGTGCCCTTCAATGGAGAGTTATCCTAGCCTCCTTTTGCTGATGATATGTGGAGAGAGACCCAGAAAGTAAGAATCCCTACCTTCTCCAGCTGCACAGTGTCTTCTTCTTAGGTTATCTCTGATACCATGTTATATTTTTATGAATTAGACAATATTATCTAGGTTCTTATCTGAGAGAATAAAGCGCACAACAATCAATCACAAGAGACAATAGACACAAATATTTTCCTCAAGGAAACCATAAAGGGGAAAACCCCACAACTTCCTTAGAGATAGAATGAGCACCAATGGCAGGAGTAAAACCCAAAGAAAGAAATATGATCTCCAACAGTTGTTCTCTCTCTCTCACTTGTGTGAGCTTCTCGTCTCTCACCTATGTGTTATAGTTGGGTGAGTGTATGTCTCAAATAGAGATTCTCACTCTCTATTTATACTAGTTTCCAACTTGACAATTACTTACCAGGGCGAACTTCTCTAACAAAGTCTAATAACCCTAATGCCCCTCAACTGTGGGGACTTTCCCCCCCGATCAACAAGGAGGGTTAACCTCAACTCAATTGTGGGGACTATTTTCCTGACTTACAAAGAAGGGTTCACCTCAATGACTTTACATGAATTTATTATATTAATGACTCTCTCAATGGGAACATCGAGGTATAGTGAAAAAGAAATGATTCTCCCGATAGGAACATCGAGATACAATATAAGATATACAAGTGAATACATTCCAAAGTTACAAATACATCAACAAAACTATTATGTGACAAAATTCCTATGGATGTGTGTCATATACTCTTAGGGAGGCCATGGTATTATAACAGGAAAGTTGTTCATGATGTGAGGAAAAACACTTTTTCTCTGGAGAAAGATAGGAAGAGACATACTTTGTCACCCTTGGAAGATGAACTAGTCCAAGAAGGTTCAGTATCAAACATTTTGTTGATGTCTAGAAAATAACTCTTGCAAGAAGTTTATAAAGAGGAGGATCTACATTTTTCCTTCATTGGTAAGCCAAAGGTAATTTCAACTTCTACGAATTTAGATGATTTTTGTGTTGAAGTTAATACTTTTCTTTATGAGTGTGTTGAAATTATTGTGGATGAGTTTCCAAATTTTTTACCCCCTATAAGAAGTATTAGTCATCACATTGACTTAAGAGATGGTGCAAGTTTACCTAATAAAGCATCATACTGATTAACTCCTCAAGAAAACAAAGAAATCAAACAACATATATAGGATTTGTTGGAGAAAGCATTTGTAAAAGAATGCTTGAATACTTTTCCAGTTACCATTGTACTTATTCCAAAGAAATGTGATGGGGGACGATGTGCACTGACTCTAGGGAAATCAACAAGATCACTATCCGGTTTAGATTCCCTTTACATAGAAATGATGATATGATGGACTATTTAAGTGGTACAAATTATTTTTCCAAAATAGATTTGAAAAGTGGATATCATTATAATAGGATAAGGGAATGGCATTAATGGAAACCAACATTTAAAACTAATGATGGATTTCTTAATAATGCCATTTGTGCTTACTAATGCATGTAGTACCTTCATGAGGTTGATGAATGAGGTTTTAAAAGAATTTACTGAGAGTTTTGTAATAGTGTATCTAGATGACATTTT
>LPNX010916164.1:0-14423 GCA_001517045.1 Pseudotsuga menziesii | reverse complement strand
ACTCACACTATTTCCATTTAATTAAAATGCCTACGCTAGTAGAGAGGTCGTATGACTCTAGCTAAAGCAGGACCTTGGTCGCTAAACATTTTAATACAGAGTTCAAGTTATTTAAAAACAAGGAGTGCCACTGAGGTTGTGCATACGCTAGCCTCCACAAAACCCACTAACATTTCAATACACCGTGCACACATAATTCACAGCCAAGGTCAAACAATGAATTAAAACAAAATCCAAATATCACATAAGAACCAGATGCCGTGAGTAATGAAATTACAAGCTATCGCAACACTATGGGAAGGATCATGCCACTGACGGCATGGCCTTTACCCATGCTATTGAACTATTGCATTTATCAAACTAATCAACATCAATTATACACAGAGCATTCGGTAAGGCATACTCCTCTATCCATTAAAAACCCCATTTAAAATATAGAGTTAAATAAAAATGCAGGAGGGAATCGCATACACCATAAACCTTTACAAATGATAAAAACTAATGCTTACCTCTATTTACACATAGTTTCCAAATGTTTGTACACAGTTTCCATTAAAGGCCGAGAGCAAGATTTTACATAGGCATGCCAATGGGCTATGGCACCATTACTTGCAATGGTGCATCCCATGGCTTTAAAAGTCCAAAACCAAAACTGTAATGAGTTACATAACAAAAATGAACATTACACAGAGCCGAATGGCCTAAGCAACAAGTCATGGCATAACAACTCAACATTAAAAAAATAACCAAGTCTATATTCAAGCCCGAAGGAAAAATCGATTTCGTTACAGCATCAAACCCCAACCAAAACAACTAGGAAAAATGTAGCTCTGCCACATCATTGAAGGGTGACAAGCATTAACTTGATTAGCAGGCTTACCATGGCTATGAAATGCAATTCTTGGAGCCAATAGTATCGTAGCCACGCTTCCCTCCATCCTTTTCGACACCTGCAAGAAAAAATGAAAAATCAGGATGAGGATTATGCCATACTTTCCAACTAAAAACCAAACTAATGTGCATGCTTATAAGTTCACGCAGGCTTACCTTCACAAGTTGGACGTCGCATCCATGACCATACCCCTGCGTAGAGCCAAACAATGAAACCCCAAATGTCAAATGCAATACACATCCATCATGAGCTAAGCCTAAGCAGAAGGCTATCAAGATTTTTGATAAGCATTAAATGCACCAGGCTGGAGTCCATTAACATTACCACAAACCCACTCCCATAGTCATGACTTGTTACGGAGTATTGATTATCATCACCCTTCATACCATTGCTTAAACCGTGTAGCATATGGTTTATACCATATACTATGTCACCCCAAACGTTAAACATCCACATTATCAAATTACAAATATTGCTCTATGATAGAATTACCATTTTACATAGTCATAGGTTGCACTAGTTCAAATTTTAATACCCTTGCTTGGGATTGTAGATAAAGTTAGTCCATAGGTTTAGAAATTAGGGTGTCCTGGTTCAATTGAACTAAGTACGCCTACGTAACCAAGAAATACCTTACCTCTAAGATTGTCATGGGAGAACTAGTCCCGCCACTCCACCACTTTTTTTCCATCAACAAAGTTAACTTATTTTATACTTATTAAACAAAGAACACATGTGTAGAAGTAAATCAATGAACTGTACAATTAACTAACTCACCGAGAGTAATAACTAAGATGTTCAAAAAGTTTAAATAATAAAATTAAGACATAAGAAGTAAACAAATTAATAATCATTGAATGGATAAGAGATTAACAAGACAGCATGATAAATTTTTGAAGAGATTGAAAGTTAAGTAGCGCATGTAATTCCGCATGAGTAATAATGATCCCCTCTCAGTAGTTCTTGTTCGAGATATTTACCACCATACACAGTCTTTTTGGTCAAATTGGCTTAGTTAAACCACTATCCTAAGTATTATTGACATTAATTGAGATTAGTGGAGCATTAAATGTCATCATCTAGTCTCACCCACACCTACCTTCAGTCAAGGAGGATAACTTAGCCTTCTCCTACATTCGGGGAGGCTAACTGGAGCACTCCGGGGGTGATTTGAGTGAGATTAATGCACCTAATTGCTAGCTAGTGGTTATAATCAGTTAAACAGGTCAATTAAGTGCCTCCTCTCATTAAATATATTATTTAATGATTATTTAATGAACTGGAGTCAACAGGGACACCTCCACCAACTTCTGATGTGCAGTTCAACTTTAGGTAACCTCATTGGGGTTCATGGGAGTTAGTATAGTGCTACCTCTTGATGGTTGGTGAGCTGTGACATGTGTCTGATCTCTTTCAATTGAGACTCAGTCATTTATTGCACTCTAACTTCAGTTAGGGTTAGTTGAGTCAATTATGGTTTTGATCAGTGATTAACTGAGTGTGGACCATGGCTTACAGTCAGTTAAACTAGAATCACTCATTCAATTTGAATGACCTCCTAAGGAATTCAAATTGTCTCTTCATTCATGTTTGTAGCATGACATTGTAATTGTAATCATTCATTCTTTATGTGAATACAGAGCGGCTACTATTCCTGTAGACCGATTACACCATTTCATGAGTTATTTATTGATTAATCTTTGATGAAATTGATGATTTGTTCCTATATCAATATACAAGATCAATATGGTATCAGAGATTATGGTGGGATGAAGCTATATATCTCAAAAACAAGCTTTTTGACAGATTTATGCATGAAATTTGAGCAATAGCTCAAAAATCCAGCACTACACCAGAAGCCAAGCCTTACCACTTAATACCCCAAGTAAAGAACTTGTTGATCAAGCTTACTTCATTGACTATGCTGGGTGTGATGAAACCCTAAAATGTGTATGCTGTTCGACCTTACATTTCACTTTCTGTTTTGATTTTCATGTTTCTACAGGTAAATCATTCGCTCTATCATATCCAAATGGCCTCCTTAGTAGATCTCTTGACTCCATACAGTTTCCACTCATGTAAAGGTTATATGGAGATTCAGCTGTGCTCCAGAGGAATTTTTAGAGTCACCATGGACATTGAAGATGAGCCTAGATCAGCCATAGAAAAATCAAGATTCTTGAACAAGAAGGATGAAGCCTTCGGTTTCTTGTGCCTCTCTATTTCCCGAGACCTTCTCTTCGATCTTACGGGATTGAAGACTCTGAAATAAATAAGGGAAAAATTGGAGACTCTATATGGAAAGCATGATGACTTGACGGTTTACCAGCTCAAAAATGAACTCATGTCTCTCCAACCCTCCAACTTCGAGACTCTAAATGATTTCTTCACAAAGTTCAAGCATACGGTTTTACTCTTGAAGCAATGCAAACTGGAGAAGGAGGATGATCAGATCATCCTCACCATACTCTCCAAGCTTGGGGCTAATTATTTAGTTTTTGTTTCTACATTTTGTGTGGGAAATCTCACAACCCCTGGATGGAAGATGCCTACACTCAATGCCTTTATTGAGTCCCTAACATGTGAACATGACAAGCTTGTCCAGATGGGGATCATCAGATCTTCCCATGATCAAGCCCTTGATGTCTCAAAGCCCAAAGATATGAAGTGTAAAGGAAAGCAGCAAAAGAACCCAAAAACTAAATTTCATGCTCCTAAACCTACAGTTGAAAATCAGCAGCATGATGAGTCTTTTGGCTCAAGGAAGAACAAAGGAAAAGGGCACCATGGAAAGGAAAAAGTCAATTGTTCTTATTGCGGGCAGGGATTCCACCCTGAACATGCCTACATGAAGAAGAAGCTTGATGAAGCTACCTCTCTCCTTTAGAGAAATCACATCAATATTTTGGAAATCTTTCGGAGGAGAGATCAGCAAGATCGGGAACCACATAATGAAAAAGGTCATGCCCTCATGGCAAGCAATTTGAACTCCAAAGCACTGTTGATTGAATCTAGAGATTTGAACCAAATGATGGCTGAAAAGGACCCCTTTTCATCCTTGGAGACCATAAAATCCATCCCCATCCAATGGGAGATGACTCCACCATCATTTCAGAAGGACAAGGTAGTGTAGATCTTGAAAATGGTTTTTTCTCTAATGTTTTGTATGTACCATGTCTGGAATCAAATATGCTTAGTGTTTATTAGATGAAACATACAGGAGTGCCTAAGAGAGTCTCTTTCATCCCAAACGATGTTGATATAACAAAAATTTCATCCGGGGAACTCATTGCTAAAGGCCTTGCAAACCATCATGCAAAAGCCTATGAGTTCTCTCACTTTGTTGTGGATGCAAAGCACACCGCTCTGCTAAGTCATGGAAATGAGGTTAGTAAGCTATGGAATGAGAGTTTTTTCCATCTTAATTTCAAATATTTGCAGCAATTACAAAAAAAATCCATGTTTGAAGGCCTCTCAGTCATCAAGGAAACCACGGGAATTTGCAAACACTGTGTGATTGGAAAACACCCTGAGCACAAGTTCGATCGGCGGAAGGAAAACCGAGCTACATGCATATTGGGGATGATAAATGTTGATATCAGCAGTCTAATGCCTATCATATCCATGAATGTATCAAGGTATCTCCTTACTGTTATTGATGATTTTTTAAGGTATACACAGGTTTTCTTTCTCAAAAAGAAATCAGAAGTATGTGAAAAATTTTCTGAATTGAAGGCCTTGATCTAAAATGCCTTTGGGCTTAAGATAAAGATATTGAGATATGATAATGGAGGGGAGTATTTCAATAATTATTTTCTGTACATATGCTCCCAAATTGGTATTCAGGTCCAACATTCAATTTCCTACACTCCACAGCAAAACGAAGTAGCAGAAAGGAAGAATCGGTCTCTCAAGGAGATGACCACCTATATGTTGGAATCAAGAAGCTTGCTACAAATTTGTGAGCTGAGGACATTTATGCTGCAGAATACATTCATAACAGGGTTCCACACTCATCCATGAAAGGGAGGACCCCTTTCAAAGCATACTTCGGACACAATCCGGATGTGTCGAACCTACAGGTGTTTGGGTCCACTGCATGGGCTCGGATTTTGCTTGATAAAAGAAGGGCTTTGCAACAACAAAGCATAGAATGTATTTTTATTGGGTATCATAATGAATCTAAAGGGTTCAATATATTATATATCAATACCAAACATATCATCATCGAGAGAAGTTTCAAGTTCTATGAGCCTCTTCAGGAGATGGAACTAGTGAAGGAGAAAATTGTTGAATTTCCTTCCTATTCTACTGAATATTTGGATGATGAAATTGGGGGTGATGACCATGATTTGGATCCTATGATTTCTGATATCAGTGTTTAGAAATCATTATATGCTGAATTAGAACCTGAAGTGAAAAATCATCTTCCTACATGGGCCCGACAGACACTCTCCTCCGCAGGAGAGAACATTGGAAATCCGGATGATCCAAGGAGAAACCGGTCTGATTTCCAAAGAGAAGGTATTGCGCTCTCTTGTCCTGATGATTTGCTATATGAAACTTGCTATTTTATGATTATTTCATATCCAAAATCCTAATAACATGCTCGGAAGGATCTAAGATTGCAAGTTGCCATGGATGAAGAGATGAATTCTCTTCACAAAAACACTACTTGGGAGCTAGTTTCTCTTACTCCGGGAAGGAAATTGGTTCAATGCAAGTGGATTTTTTGGACCAAGGTTGCTGTTGATAGAAGAACCTACAAATAAGGAAAGTCTTGTGTCAAAAGGTTTCTCTTAGGTCCAAGGAGTGGACTACCATGTGTTAGGAACCCATGTCAATCCCTCTCTTTACTATGTTAGTATATTGTTGTTGGACGCATATGCTTTGTAAGTCGTCCCATAGTAATTGTTGATCCATAGTTGTGTTATTGTTGTGAGGCGCATATGCTTTGTAAGCCGCCTGTAGTATTTGTTGATCCATAGTTTATATTGGCCCATGGTTTTGACCCCTAGTATTGGCGTCCATAGTTTATATTGGCCCATGGTTTTGACCCCTAGTATTGGCGTCCATAGTTTATATTGGCCCATGGTTTTGACCCATAGTATTTGCACCTATTTTTAGTATATAAGTGTGTGTTGAGGCCAAGGAAGGCACGGTGAAGTTATTTTATATTGAGCTTGCTCAAAGGAGGTTGCCCCCTCGAAGTGGCTTGTGATTAATATAAAAGTGATTCTGAGTTCTACTACTATATTGTGTGTTTTGATTTCTTGTTTGCTGCAGGGTCCTCACATCTGGTATTAGAGCACTTTCCTTGGAAGAAGTGGGATTTTTTTTTTCTTTTTTTGGGCGGCGAATTTCAGATCAATTTCTGAAACTTTTTACACAAAATCAGAAGAAACCGATTGCATATCTGAATTTTTCTTTAAAAAATACACAGTTTCAAAAAAAAATCATCTCATTTGGAGTTCTAAAAGTGGAGATATCGCGGATTTAAAATCAGCAATTTTTCAGAATTTCTATTCCAATTTCATGGGTAGAAGTAGAGTGGTTGTTCCAGTTCTAGAAACATGCTATAATAGCAATTCTGAGCAATGTAGATCCGGTTTTTGAACATTGGGTGGAATTTCTGCCCAAATTTTTTTCTGTTGCAGGTTTGGATCTAGGAATAATCCCAATCCGCTTAACTGTTGGAAGTACTTGGGCATAAGCCCTAAAACTCATTGTGAGGAGTACCACAGGAACCCTGAAGTAGCTGGCCATTGAGAGGACCTGCCAAGCGAAAAGGGCAGCGACCCCTACCTGATTGACTAGTTCCCACCCATGAGGTAAACCAAGAGCTGTCGTTTGTGGCTAAGCAGTTATCAGTTTTACCTGAGCCATGGAGTGAGGGGTACTGCCCCAATACGCAAGCCATCAGACAACATTGGTGGCTGAGTGAATCCCTTGAATCGATAGGAAGCCGCACATACTTGGGGTCCATATCTATTTTCAGTTGCACAATTGCAGATTTCCTTTGTCCAGAACTGTTGCTGGTTAGTTTCGTGCCGTTGCAGATCCATATGTTGCCGATCACTTCCACACCATTGCAAATCCCTTCCTGAACTCTCTCCTGCTTATGGTTGTCACCCGATCAGGAGCAAAAATCATGGAGGAAGCACTTGCAGCCATCCAAGCCAAACTTTAGGAACTGGATGACAAATTTCTCGGTCTCCATCTTGAGCATTTAGCTATGAACACCAGACGCCTGTCCGAGTCTTCATCAACCAATGGGTTCTCTTCTTCCAGCAATTTTCGCGATCCAAAGCTAGATTTTCCTCGCTTCAATGGTACTGATCCGACTGGATGGATCTATCATGCAGAACAGTATTTTAGTCTTCATAATACTTTTGATGTCAAAAAAGTTCCACTTCCCTCCTTTCATTTGGAACAGGAAGCTCTTCAATGGTATCGTTGGTACACCAAGGCTCGGGAAGAGCCCAAATGGCCTAATTTTTGCCAGCTCCTTTTGAAACGATTTGGTCATAGTGCTTTTGATGACTTCACAGGAGCTCTCACTAAAATTCGCCAAATTGGCACTATGAAAGAGTATCAAACTGAATTTGAGAAGCTAGCTAATCACACTGAAGGATTACCTGATGACTTCTACCAGAGTTGTTTTATCATGGTCTAAAGGATGCAATTCGCTCTGAGGTCAAAATGTTTAGTCCCAACACCATGATGGAAGCCCTGGGGTTGGCTAAGTTGGCAGAAGACAAGATGGAAGCCCAACAACGCTCCAAATCCTCTTTTGTTCCCTTCCGAAATATGGGTTCTCCACGACCTCCCGTTTCGCCAGCTCCTCGCTCACCTCCAATCAAGCATTTTCCTGACACAGAGATGTAGGCACGCAGAGAAAAAGGGATTTGTTATAATTGTGATAAGAAATTCAGTAGAGGACATCGATGTGTTCAACAAAAGCTCTATCTCTTGGATGTGGATTCTCCACCTGTCTCTAAAATTGGTGAAGAAGTTTCCGATACAATGGATGCTCCGGTTGACACTCAGGCGCCGCCTACTGACCCTCCCTCTCAGGACGACCAACCTGAGATATCCCTCCATGCTTTAGCTGGAGTCACTGCCCCCCAAACAATGCGGGTACGTGGTTATTTCAAGAATCTTCCTCTTACAATACTCATTGATTCTGACAACACTCATAATTTCATTGCCCCTCGGATCACCAAACAAGCTGATTGTTTTATCCATCCTTGCTCCAACTTTGAAGTCATGGTTGCCAATGGGGGCACCTTACCTTGCAAAGGGAAGTGTCGTAATGTGCGTATCTCTATGGGAGATTATAACCTCCGCTCTGGCATGTTTGCCTTGACCTTAGGCGGATGTGATATGGTTTTGGGTGCTCAATGGCTGCACACACTTGGCCCCATATTATGGGATTTTGCTGAACTTTGGATGCAGTTCTCCCCCGATGGACACAAACACACATTGAAGGGATTACAACCAGGGTCTCTCAGCATCATCAGTTCACATCGCCTAGAAAAACGCCTTAAGAATAATTCCCATGGTGTCATTGCTCAGCTCCATTCCATTCAAATGCAACCATCAGTGGCCCCCACTACTCCTTTGGATCTCCAACAAATTCTGGATCACTATACAGGTGTTTTTGCTGAACCAGTGGGACTTCCACCTTCACGACAAGAGGACCATCGTATTCAGCTCCTTCCTAGCCGCATTCCTCCCAACATCAGGCCCTATTCACAGAAATTCATTCTGGTATTTTTTGATGATATCCTCATCTACAGTAAAACATGGGCTGAACATCTCCAGCATCTGGCTCTTGTAATGCACATTTTCTCTGATAATCATCTCCATGCCAAAAAGTCTAAATGTGTTTTTGGCCACAAGGAAGTTAAGTATCTCGGGCACATTATCTCAGCACAAGGGGTTCGTGTGGATCCTGCCAAAATCACTGCCATGAACAATTGGCCACCTCCTAAGACACTCAAGAGCCTTCGTGGTTTTTTGGGGTTGCCTGGCTACTACCGCAAGTTTGTCACGGATTATGGGAAGCTTGCAGCTCCATTAACTGCTCTGTTGAAAAATGATTCTTTTACATGGACACATGTTACTGAGCGTGCATTTGACAAGCTGAAACAAGCTATGTGTACTACACCTGTTCTAGCTATGCCCGATTTTTCGAAGCCCTTCATTATTGAGAGTGATGCTTGCGGCAATGGACTTGGTGCTGTTCTCCTTCAGGATGAACACACCATTGCATTCACCCACCAAGGCCTTTCCGGTAATAATTTAGCTTCCTCTACTTATGAGAAGGAAATGATGGCCATTTTGCATGCAGTACAAAAGTGGCGACCCTACCTCTCAGGGAATCATTTCTGCATCAAGATTGATCACTAGAGTCTGCCATATTTCCTAGAACAGCATGTATCCTCCCCAGCACAACAGAAATGGGTTAGCAAACTCATGGGTTATGACTACAAGATCACTTATAAGAAGGGTAAGGACAATCTTGTGGCGGATGCCCTTTCTTGCACATTTGATGACCAAGGTTCTCTTTCCGCTATTTCTATGCATGTTTCAAATTGGTTGCAATCGGTTCAGCAGGGTTATGTCAATGACTCTTCATTATCTCACATCATCCAACGCTTGGACAACAACCCTTCTGCTGTCCCACATTACTCTTGGGATGGTGCTTCACTGTGATACAATGGTCGTCTGGTGCTTCCCCAGAACACAGCTCTTCAACAAGCTATCTTCTATGAACTCCATGCTTCTCCATCAGCAAAGCACTCTGGTTTTCTCAAAACGTATCAACGAGCACGGTGCAACTTCTTTTGGCAGGGCATGAAAATGACAATTCAACAAATGGTGGCTGAATGTGATACCTGCCAGCGTAATAAGGGTGAAACAACACCCCTTCTGGGATTGCTCGAGCCCTTGCCCATACCTCCCCAAATATGGCCAGATATTTCTATGGATTTCATTGACGGGCTCCCTAAATATCGAGGGAAGACTGTGGTTTTGGTTGTGGTTCATCACCTCTCCAAATATAGTCACTTTTGTGCTCTCAGCCATCCCTATACAGCCTCTTCCGTTGCTCAAATTTTCTTGGACCAGATCTTTCGTCTTCATGGAATGCCTTCTTCCATTGTCTCGGATCATGATGCGACTTTCACCAGTAATTTTTGGATAGAACTCTTTCACCAAACTGGCACCAAACTAAAGATGCGTTCAGGTTATCACCCCCAAATGGATGGTCAAACTGAAATTATCAATAAATGCTTGGAACCTTATCTTCGTTGCTTCTCCTATGAGCAACAAAATCAGTGGGCAAAGTGGCTCCCTCTCACTGAATGGTGGTACAATCCCTCTTACCGCATTGTCTCTAAAATGACTCCATATGAAGCAGTTTATGTTCAGGAACCACCAGTTATTCTTCCTTACACCCCCCGCAATTCTCCAGTTCAAGCAGTTGACGCGGTCCTTTGCATTTTGCGCGAAAACCTTCACATGGCCGGAAATCGCATGAAGCAACAAGCTGATCAGCACCGTTCTGAGCGCACTTTTGAAGCCGATGATATGGATTTTCTTCGTCTCCAGCCTTACAAGAAATCCTCACTAAAACTCAAAGGGCGTCATAAGCTCGCTCCAAAGTTCTATGGGCCATATAGGATTCTTCAGAAGATTGGGCCTGTTGCTTCTAAATTGGAACTTTCGCCTTCTTCCTGCATTCATCCAGTATTTCGTGTCTCTTGTCTGAAGAAAGTTCTTGGCACCAACATCAAAGGCCAAACTATTTTACCAGAACTGGATAAGGAAGGATCCATCTTTTTGGAGCCGGAGGCTGTCCTCAATAAGCGCACTCGTCAGCTTAGCTCTCACTCTATCACAGAGGTCTTCATTCAATGGCACAGAATGCAGCCCGAGGATGCTACGTGGGCACCACTCCTTTAGATACAGCGACAATTTCTGCATCTAAAGCTTTGAGGACAAAGATTTTTCTAAGGGGGAGGGGATGTTAGGAACCCATGTCAATCCCTCTCTTTACTATGTTAGTATATTGTTGTTGGACGCATATGCTTTGTAAGTCATCCCATAGTAATTGTTGATCCATAGTTGTGTTATTGTTGTGAGGCGCATATGCTTTACAAGCCGCCTGTAGTATTTGTTGATCCATAGTTTATATTGGCCCATGGTTTTGACCCATAGTATTGGCGCCTGTTTTTAGTATATAAGTGTGTGTTGAGGCCAAGGAAGGCACGGTGAAGTTATTTTGTATTGAGCTTGCTCAAAGGAGGTTGCCCCCTCGAAGTGGCTTGTGATTAATATAAAAGTGATTCCGAGTTCTGCTTCTATATCGTGTGTTTTGATTTCTTGTTTGCTGCAGGGTCCTCACACCATGAGACCTTTGCACCGGTTGCAAAAATGGACTCCATCTGCCTTGTTTTGCCAATTTCAGCATCCAAGCATTGGTAAGTGCATCACATGGATGTTAATTCAGCCTTTCTACATGGATATATTAATGAGACGATATACAAGAAGCAGCCTGAGGGATGCATCACTGATCCATCTTTTGTTTTCAAGCTAAAGAAGTCACTATAGGGGTTAAAACATGTCCCAATAGAGTGGTATTCCAAGATGTATGCCTTCCTTCTCTCACAAAACTTTCAGAGATGTATATCAGATCCAAATGTATATTTACAGTAGTATGATGGTCATCTAATTATAATTGTTTTATATTTTGATGACTTACTGATCACAAGTAGCACATTTTCCTCCATTTCAGCCATCAAAACTGCTCTCCACAATGCCTTTGAAATGAGTGATTTGGGGCTTCTAAAACAATTTTTAGGGCTCAAAATTGAGAAAACTTCTGATGGGATTATGGTCACTCAGTCCAAATGAATTTCATAACTATTACTCAAGTTTAACATGGCCTATTTTAGGCCTACACCATTCCCTTTCTTTTCAGGGATCAGCCTTGAAGAAGGAAAGAGCACACCTCCCATGGACTGCACTATCTATCGACAGCTGATTGGTAGCTTGTTGTACTTGACACATTCTCAGCCTGATATTTTTTATGCCATGAATGATGTATCAAGATATATGTAGCAGCCTCATGATATTCATTAGAAGGTAGCCAAGAGGATCCTCCAGTATATTCATGGAACCAGTACCTACAACATTAACTATGCTGTAGACTCCGAGCTAGAGCTGGTTGGATACACAGATTCCGATTGGGCGGGTGATTCTATTGATCAAAAGTCTACTTCCAAATATGTATTCATGTTTGGTGGTGTCCCCATTTTATGGTCAAGTAAAAAGTAGGCTTCCATAGCACTATCTTAAGCAGAGGCCGATTATCGAGGAGCAGTGAATGCTTACATCCAAACAGTTTGGTTGCAAGGCATTCTTTCAGAGTTTTATCTTGGTAGTACTTTTTCCACTGTCTTCTTTTGTGACAATCAAAGTGCTATTAATATATCCATGGAATCCAGTTACCAGGAAGGGAACCAAGCATGTAGAGATTCACATGCACTACATCAGGGAGCTAGTGCATGACAGGACCATCATTTTGCAATACTGCACGGCTAATGAGTAGATTGCAAACATCTTCACCAAGAGCTTTTCAGAAAAGAAATTCACTTACCTCCATTCATTGTTGGGGGTGAGTTCATCATGGTGATTCAGAATACCTCGAGTGTTCAACTTGAGGGGGGTGGGTTCCCACTGGGTTCTACCTCTTTTTCTCACTTAGTTTGTTTTGAGCATTGTTTCAGTTTCAACATTGTACAGAGTGACCTATGGCCTTATTTACTGGGCCCCTAGCATTTTTATGCATTTGTTTTTTTTAACTCCTTCTAACTATAGCTTAAGGGGGGGTGTTTGAGACATTTACCACCATACACACTCTTTTTGGTGAAATTGGGCTAGTGAAACCACTATCCTAAGTATTATTGACATTAATTGACATTAGTGGAGCATTAAATGTAATCATCCAATCTCACCCATGCCTACCTTCAGTCAAGGAGGCTAACTTAGCCTTCTCCTACATTTAAGGAGGCTAACTGGAGCACTCTGGGGGTGATTTGAGTGATATTAATGAACCTAATTTCTAATTGGTGGTTACAATTAGTTAAATAGGTAATTTAAGGCACCTCCTCTCATTAAATGTATTATTTAATGATTATTTAATGAACTGGAGTCAACAGAGGTGCCTCCACCAAATTTTGATGTGTAGTTCAACTTCAGTTAACCTCATCGGGGCTCATTGGAGTCAATGTAGCACTACCTCTTGATGGTTGATGAGCTGTAACATGTGTCTAATCTCTTTCAATTGAGACTCATTCATTTATTACACTTTGACTTTAGTTAGGGTTAGTTCATTCAATTAGGGTTTTGATCAGTGGTTAACTGAGTGTGGACCATGGCTTACAGTCAGTTAAGCTAAACTCACTCATTCAACTTGAATGACCTCCTAAGGAATTCAAATTGTCTCTTCATTCATGCCTATAGCATGACATTGTAATTGTAATCATTCATTCTTTATGTGAATATAGAGTGGCTACTATTCATGTGGACCGATTAGACCATTTCATGAGTTATTTGTTGATTAATCTTTGATGAGAATGATGATTTGTTCCTAGATCAATAAAGAAGATTAATAGTTCTTTTACCAGCCTATCATTTTTTGGTTTTATTTTCAATTTTTTGGGACATTACATAGAGTTTATCATTCCCATAAACCTCATTTATTCATCTTCTCATCTCTCCAATAGGTCCAAATCATAATATGTAGGGTGTTTATGATGTCAAGTTAATCGAAATAACATCTTCTTTTTATTTTTCATCTTCTATTTTATGTCACATAATGCTAAAAAAAATGAGCATGAAATTCACATTAGATTTGGAGAATTAAAATTCACTTGATTAAACAAATTGAAATGCATTATTACATTATGTATGGTCCAAGGAAATTGTTATATTTAGGTATTACTTCAAACATTTACACCATGCGTGGGGGTTCCTCACGTATTATTGGCTAAATAGTTTTATATTTTCAAAGAATTTCATTTACTCTCTTCATGTCATCTACTTTGTTGGAATATTCCTCCATTGAATATCTATGTAAGAGATTATCATGGGATCCTTTCTTAATTTTGTCTCCTTTATATTGGGAGAGACGTTTTGGGGCAACTCCCATTTCCCAAAATTTGTATTTTTTTTCCATTTTCAAAAAATCTTACAAATTGATTTGTATATTTAACCCGACATTACCAATTATGTATAGGCATTGAGATTTCAATATAGTTTCAAATCCATAAGTTTCCTAGGGATATATATAACACTTCACTCGAATAAAAATCTACCTTACCACATTTCTATCATGGTGGGTTCACTTAGGAACTGATTACATAGAATGACCGTTTGTAGGATATTAAAGAATATCCCTAATTTCACTAAATGTTGGAAAATACCTCCTAAAATTTTATTCTCGAACCCCCCTCCCAAT
>LPNX010916161.1:35596-66242 GCA_001517045.1 Pseudotsuga menziesii | reverse complement strand
TGACTGAAATCTCTTCATCCCAAACAGTGTCAAATTATGGCTCAACCTGAGTAACTTCATCAAGATGTTCTTCCTTGATGCAATGTATGGAGACAATGCTACCGTGGTCTTGAGGAATCATAGAAATAGGAACCCATAAATGTCCAATAACTATCATCCTTATAATTCCCTTCATTATGTTTCCAGAGATCTGGTATGTCATAAGGAGTTTTTGTATGTTGGAAGGGAGAAGTCATCCTATATTTATGTTCTTCATCTTATTTGACTAAGACTTTTGGATATTCATATATAGGACCTGTTAACCCAAAAAATCCCTCACTCAACTCTACATGGCCTACACCACCTAAGGACACCCATTCACAACCTTTGTAACACCCCATTAGACCCCCACACCCTTAGAAAGGCTTAAGGATGAAGAAAAGGGCTTAAAAACCCTAAAAAGGAGCCTAAATAACTCTCCCAGGGGCTAAAGGCTCCAAAAAGGGGATAAAACCCTAAAAGGACCTAAAGTTAGGGAGGAAGGGGCTAAAATCCCAAAAAAGGGGCTAAAGCCCAGACCAAGGGCTTAAAACCCTAAAACCCCAAAAAAGCTATAAAAGGAGGGTGGGGGGTCACTCTCAAACAACTCCTCTCTTGCATACTGTTATGCTTCCTGTGGATGCCTTGAGACCTCTTTGCCTCTCAAGCCAACCACATCCCCCTCTCTTCCACTCACATTCCCCATTGATCCATAGCTCCTCCTCCATTGTTGAGTGATATAGAGAGGTGCTTCCTTCCAGCCAGGGCACGGTGGCCCATTTCACCAAAGGAGAGGTATAATCTTATTTTGTTTATGCATTTTTCTTTGATAGCTTAGTTTTTTTCTGACCATTATTTGTTTGCAGGTTTGATCTTTAACATGTCTTGTAGGTTTATGTTTACTTAATAGTTTTTTGTAGGTAGCTAAGGCAAAGCCTTAACCTTGTTTGTAGAGGGGCTCATAGCCATTTTCTTTCTTGTTCTTTGCTTTCTATATACACCATTTTCTTTCTGAATTTTCCACATGTAGGAACCTACCCTTCTGTCCTATAAATAGAATGGAGCCATTCCTACCCCTGTGGCAAGGAGAAATACCTGCTACAGATCTGGTGACCATACTAGGTCAATCCCACACGATCCCTGGTTTAGTTTTTTCAAATTTTGAGTTTTTTCAGTTTATGCCCTAGTTTTATAAATTTCTTGTCAAATCTAGCCTAGATCTAGTTTATTTCCAGTTTTTATTGTTTCCAAAGCCTCTGCAAGGAAAATCTGAGTCATTTTGGCCACAGTATAGGTTACTGTCGACCGAATCTGACTCGGGATTAGAAAAACCCCAAATCCAAGGCAGGTCGTACTTATCAGGCCTGAACAGGGGATGAGCTCACTCTTTTAGGCCTCACAGGTGTGACCAGGTCGCCCTTCCCCCTGAAAGGTGTGACTTCACTCAGATAGGAAGACCACTTATGTCTGTGAAATCTGTGCGACCCCCTTGCCCATTTCTGGAAACATTTCGTGACCCCCTCACCGAAATTGACCCGAAACATTTGGTCTGTCAATCAGTACTTAATTTTCAGTTTAATATGGACTATCAGTGTGGCTTAGCTGCCTCTGTCCAGCACAGTAGCTCAATTTCTATTTTTGTTTCAGTTTACTGTAATTGCATCAACAAACAAAGTGTAAATTCAAAATAAAATTTAATGGCTTAATTAATGAATGTAGCTTAACTAAAATTAACATAAAATTAAATGTCTTGCTTACCCTTCCTCCTCTACCCAGTCATCACCCTTTGGGGTATTCTGGGATACGATGAAGGGAAAAACTCATATAGTCCTAGGCCCTTCACTGAATATTGTTCTAAACCATTAAAAATGGGTGACCTGGAAGGTAGAGGGGGTAGAGAAGGAGGGATTCTCACGGTGCTAAGCGTCCTCCCTATTAACCGACCTTGCATCTGGGAGGTGACCTGTGGATCTATGGATGGGCTTAGTCCCATTGTGTTGAGAGCCCAACACCTTCTCTTGGTCAAAGAGTAATATAGGTGTAAGGTAGTCATCTAGTTAGGCCATCAACATTCAGGGTAAAAATGTATTTGTTTACAAATTTCTGATTATTCATTGCTTGCATAGACAATGATATGAGCTCTACCACAATATGATGAATTCATAAACCATTTGCAACCACCTGATACCAGAAAGATAGAAAAAAAAATACACCATACCACTAAATCAACCCAACTTAGTTCATGACGCTAAGAGAGCCTTAAAATTTATCAATTTACACTAAGTTCAAACAAATATGTAGTCTTTGAAGACATAAGTCCTTGACTGTTTCAACCATGGGAAGTACTTGGGCTTAGCCTAGAAAATAATTGTGAGGAGTACCATGGGAACCCCAAAGTAGCCGGCTGCTGAGAAGAATTGCCAAGCGAAATGGGCAACGACCCCCACTGATTGAGTAGAAACACCCGTGAGGAAAAAGCCAAGCGCCGTCTTCTGGCAGTCTTGGTGGTCGAGTGACCACCTACAGCCAATAGGAAGCTATTGAAACCGAGGTCCAAACATCATTCCCATCAGTTTGATAAACATCTAACACAATTGATCCCCCACACTCTTCCTCATGCCTAAGAGGGGAAACACCACCATTCGAAACATTAAACCGACACAGTCGAAACCATTCTCAATGATCTCCCACACCATCAGAAGGCCACACGGCCTCTGATTCAGATTTAGACCCATATCAGTCTGAACCAGATTTGCATACTGCACCATCAAGCCCCATGGATGGTGCCAACCCGGATCCATTTTCCAGCATAACCATAGCTAGTGGACCCATTTCCACACCACAAATCATCACCAACAACCTGGCAGGTGGCCCTAATACGGTCATGCAAACTGTCATTAGTCAGTTGCCACCACCCATAGTAACCACTCAAGCTATTCCACCTGCAACACTTATGGGAAGTGGACCTTCCATATACACTTCCCCTCCTATCACACATGGGGGTAGTGCCCCTTCCATATACACCGCCCCTCCTGTCACACATGGGGGCATTGGCTTGTCCATCCACACTACCTCGCACACCACATTTGGGGGCATTGGCCCATTTACAATGGCACCACCAGCACCCCAAGCTATGCAAGTACACTATGCACCAGCAAACCCCATCACCATCCCTCCCCCATCTCACATAAACCTCGGTCAAATCTGCCTTTCATGGTTCATATTAACTTGCCTGATTTTGCTCGATTGACAAATGACCCCATTTGCCATCAATATTTTTGGCCTACAATTCCAACTAAGCTGCCATCAGACATTCCCAAGTTTGAAGGAAAGGCAAAGGAATGTCCCCAAAACCACATTATGACATTCCATCTATGGTGCTCTTCCAACAGCATCGTAGACGATTCCATCAGGCTGAGGCTATTCCAACACACCCTTATAGGTGCTCAACCAAATGGTACATTGAGCTACCACATGCCAAGTACCCGGACTTCAAATCCCTAGATTTCATGCTCCTAAAGTATTTCCAACTCCCTGTTAGATATGACGAAGGGGTGGAGATCATGTTATCTTGTCCCCAAAGAACTGCGACACATATAATCGACCACATCCATGAGTGGCGGTGACGTCGCAGCTTGTGTAAAATCAAATTTGACGACAAGATTTTCTTGGATTGGTTCCTCAAGGCCTTAGTCCTGCGTATAGCAAAGTACGTCGCATCTGAACGTCCCCAATTTGAAGAGGAGGCCATACTGAAAGCCCAACAGTTTGTCCTAATCTACGCCCAGTTTGGATATCTGTACACCGTCATTCTAGACGCTCCCTGTCCAAGTACCTTCTACCATGATGCATCGAGGGAATCCCATGCTGCAGATGGCATCATAGGCTCAATATCCCAATAACCACAACACTGTCCGATACCACCTGTAGCTCCACCACAACCAAGCAACACTGCCAATGTTGCTTACTAGAACCAAGCTCCGTACTATGCAAGAATGATGTCCCAGTCCAGAGCAACAACTTCCTACGCATAACCTGGGCCACCGCAGTAGGCTCAAGCCATGGCATAGCCAACATAGTAGTACACGGGGAAAATTCCCACATTTGTGGCACCGCCACCCCCACAAATCTACTATGCACCAACAGTGCAAACAATTCAAGCCCCCACCCCCACTCCACCCACTCTGTTGGACAAGTGTTCACACAACAAAACCATCCCAACCAGCCTACCCCCAACAATCAACAAGGGCAAGCCAGAAATAATCAGCCCCGGAACCAAGCCAATAACCAACTGCAGGGAGGTGGTCAACAACCAAACCCTCCCAATAATGCTGCAACAAACTGACCCGCCCAAAACCCCCCACCACAAAACGCACCAAAACGCAACGTCCCATTGCGCAAAAACCAACCATGCACACTCTTTGAGGTCTATGGTCACTACACATTTGAGTGTCCCCTCATGGGTTGAGCTAAGCAGGCCATTCATAACGAGGCCCGACAGGCCACCAACGCCATAAACCAAGCCCAACCCAACCCAGCACCACAAGGACCTCCTCCTATGGTGCTTCAAAACCCACTACCAGTCCAAGGATTGGTGGCAACCACACCCCCTCCCCAAGCCAACCCCAATGCTCTGGGGGCACCTCCCATGGCAGAAACAGGTGTTCACCACCTACTAACCATGACGACTGAAGAGGTTAACCTACAAACCAGACGAAATCAGTATGGTACCACCACCGAACCCGCTGACACATCAGCGGCCTCTACGTCCAAATCGGTTAATGCACCTCTTCAGTTACCCACTTTTCCCCACCCCCCATATGTCGAGTGTCCAACAATGCCACGGCTAGAGCTGCAGTCAACTATAGCATTGTGGATGATTTGGCCCAAACACCAACGGCCATGTCCACTCTTGAGGTACTCAAAATGTGCCCAGCACAACGAAAATCGTTTCTAGCCGCCCTTAGGGCCGTAGACCCCTCCGACTCCAAGTTGATCACATTTAACATGGATAATGGAGAACCACGCATGCCATGCACCATTTCCTTCCAAATCCTGATGTCCATCTGGAATTTGGTCGTGCATCGGTGCATAGTGGATGAGGGGGCATTCACGAGTGTTATGTCCACCCTAGTTTGGCAGAAACTTGGATCGCCATTTCTGCAACCGTCCTCCACAACTCTGCTATATTATGATGGACATCCCACTAAATCCCAAGGAATCCTCCCCCATGTCCCCATCACATTAGCCGAGAAGACAATGTTGATCGACATAGAGGTCGTCAATGCTCAACTGAACTATAACCTTCTCCTTGGAAGAAGTTATATGTACACCATGAGATAGGTCACATCGACTGTCTTCCATCTCATGATGTCCCCCCACAAAGGGAAGATTGTGACGGTTGATCAACTCACTTATCACGATCCACATGGGTTAACGACACCCGCCAACTTTATCCCTACCATCACCACTATTGAGACACAAGGGATGACTACACACACTAATGTCGTCCCTGCAATCAACACTATGGTTGAAAACACATCGGCCTACCCATTATTGAATGTGGGTGCTAGGTTGTTTGCCGATCCCACCATGATGGCTCCTTTCCCCTCAGTGTCACCGCCACTAACACAAAATGAGACTGCAGAATTGTGCATGGTCTCATCCAGCACCGCTGCACCCAAACAACAACCACAGCCATAGCCCCAACCACAACCACAACATCGTCCGCAGCTGCAACACCAACAGCGGCCACAAAATAACAACAACATTACGTGCAGCCACAACCACAACCGCATCCCCACATGCAACCAGTAGGGAGTTATCTGGGATCATCTCCAGTCCTTACGATTCCCTTCCTCTTTCCCCCACTTGGTTTCATGAGCAAGCCGGTAATGGCCATCTTAAGCCTTCCCAACTTTACATTGGGAATTCTAGTGTGGTATCTAGATCCACCAGCTCAACTAGCAATGCCTTAGGTTGTCTTAACCCCGGTACAACCCATTGCGATCGAATCTCACCCTCCACCCAGCCCGCAAAAGCCAACCACCGCACTCGCACCCGCACCGCCCCACTCAAAAAGGGACAGGGACAAGAATGCCAAAGCCATCGTAGAACCATGACAAATCTTGCCTTGCGCCGTCTGTGAGCAATAGGGCCATCCAACTGAGAATTTCCCTGAAATCCCAGTGATCCATGTGCATTTGGATGCCCTCGATACAAATGAAAACCTCCCTCTGGTCAAACTCCCAACCGCGTCGATAGTCAGAAACAAGGCATTGAGAACAAACCATGCTTGCACCCTTTGTGGATTGTATGGACACTACTCTCACCATTACCAATACTTTCCTTAGTTTTGAATCACGTTAGCTGACCTTCGTCAACATTCCCTTGAGTCTGAGATCACCTTGATCGAAGAAGTTCACCCCCCACCGCCTTCTTCAGACACCATGTCCATTTACATGATGTCCAGTTCAAATGACCTGCTTATCTCCACCTCCAATGATGGTCCATTAGACCTGTCTCTTCATTGCTTTAGCAATGAGGAGGAGATACTTGAAGCTTTGACCGCCCCGGAATACCCATGGGATGACATGCACCATTGCTCGTTCTTCCTCCCTGAAGAACTTGTGTCACAGTCTGACCAGTTTTCTATGGAGACCAAAGATTTCATCCATGGGAAAGTCGAATGGTTCAAGAACCCCATCCTGGCACCAAATTCCTTCAAAGAAGGGAACATGGCCAACATCTCACCCACCATCAAAATCAACATCTCAACCGATCCTGATATTGTTGAAGAAATCATGCTGGGGGCATCTTGCTCCCAGAAAGAGGTCGCTTCCTACAAAGATCTCTTCCAAGAATTCCGCGACATCTTCGCCTGGTCTTACACTGAATTTAATATCAAAAAATGAATTCGGAAACAACAGATATTTATTCGTGCACTGACCACAAAGATGAGAATGTAATATCAACAAGTGAATTCGTAAAAATGGAATGGATGAGAATGTAATATCGACAAGTGAATTAGTAAATGTGGAATTTTATTTTATAATAACGTGGAGATTCTTAAAGATTGTTTCTTAGTCCATGAAGCTTATCTCAAATTTCATTTTAATTTTAAGTTGAATTAAGTGTAAATTATTTTAATTTAGAAATATATAAAATATTCTAAATCTGTTTTTTTGTTTTTTTCACTTTTTTTAAATTAAAATATGATAATTAATTACTTGAAGGTAAAATATTGTAATTAATACTCTTTTAAATTTTATTATACTATTAAATATATATTTAGGTTTGGTGTTATATTAGATTATTTTATGTTATAATAGGTTTAATGAGTAAATTTTTTTATTTTTAATATTTAAAAGATAATAAAAATTTTAAATTTAAATTTAATAAAAAATTATTGTATTTTTAAAATAAATTTTTATGAATTATATATATATATATATATAGAATAAAAAATAGTAAGGTATATATATATATGAAAGTAAGATAAGTGATTTGTTGTAGATAAAGTGTTTTTTAATTTTTTAATTGTGATATTAATTTATTTTTAGATGGGTAAGAGCTAGAGAATCTAATATCATAGGTATTTAGTATTATTGGAAGTCTTTTCTTTTACTAACCATGAATCTATTATTAATTATTATAAGTAAATAAGTTTTGTTTAACATAATGATTTAAAAGAAAGTCTAATTCTTGAGATTATATAAACAATGAGAAACTAAGAGTCTAATATTAAAAAAAAATTCTTTTATTAGAAAAAAAAATGTTGAACACTATTTTAAATAAATAAATAAATAAGCTCAATTTTTTTTTATTAAACAATATTTTTTTCTATGACAAAGAAGAAGTAATTTGATTATAAAAGGTTCAACATTCACTAACTTTTATTCTTGATTTCAAGAGTCAAATCAATCTACTCCACAAATAAAATGTCTCACACACTACATTAATAAAAATTAATAAAATGTCTCATACACTACTTTAATAATTTGTTATTAAAGGCTACCTAAATTCATATTATATAAAATATATAAATTAAAGATTTTATTATTATTAAATTTTACACCTAAATTTAGATTTTTTAAGAGTTATTAAGAATGTTATTTAGAAATATCAAAAACATATTTATTATTTTTGTCACAAATGTGTAGAAAAATATTTTCTAGACTATTGAAAAATAAACTTGATTCTTTATATTATTAAAAGATTTAACTTAATTTTAAATATCTACATCAAAAACTCATTAAAAATGTTATTTATACATATCCCAAAAAATATTTATTATTTTAGACACAAATCTGTAAAAACATATTTTCCCATCATTGTAAAAAGAACTTAACTCTTTGTATTATTAAAAAATTAAAATGAATTTTAAAATATATAAATCAATATATTATTATAAAGGCAATTATTTTTTTTTTTTAAAACATACTCATGAATTAGTAATGGGTTGGGTGGTTAAAAACAATGTATTTCTATTTTTTCACCTATTTAAATGACATGGGTTACTTGAAACAACCTCTTGTTATCCATTGAAATGACACCCCTTGCCACCAGTAAGATCTGGGAAATGTTTAGTCACTTATCCCCAACTACTTCTGAAGCCAAAACCTCCCAGGGGAGATCCCTATATAATCCTCGAAAAGCAAAAGGTGAGTAAAGGGGTTGTATGTTTTAACCATGTGCAAAGTATTTATAGAAACAACAACATACTAGTAGGATCATTTGCATCATTATCATAACATTACAATAATAAACATGTATTCTCTTTAGGGTAAGTAATGAGGAGTTAACCAAACGTTTTCACCCGTTTTAAAGTATGCAACTCATTGTTTGTGTAACTTGTGTGTAGACTGCGTGGATAATGCAGGAGAAGGACAATAAACCACAATGTTGGGGTGAGGAGGAGTGGAGGTTTAGGGAGAAAGGAAGAGGAGGTTGCTATGGTAGTTAGGTTTGATTTTAGAACTCTTTTAGGGATTTTTAGGGAAGAAATTAAGTTTTAGGATTTTGTTTTTATAATTTTAGGGACTAATATAATTTCACCCTGGGGTTTCTAGGGACAAATACGAAAGGGTGAAATTGTAGGAGAGAGGGCCGAAATTTTAGAGGGTAAAAAAATTGAAAAAAAATAATTTTTTGATTTTCTAGGGTTTTAACATAAAATTGCAGTCCTAATTTTAACCCTAATTATACCATGAAAATGTAAATTTTCACATGCAAATTCAAGAGAGACTAACCCTAGATTCTAGGTTTTGCAAAAGGGAATGTGTGAAAACAGAAGGAGACCCTACCGTAGAAAAAGCCCTACCCAACCTACGACTTCTATAGAGGATGGATAAACTAGTGAGGAAGGGTTCCTAGGTCAAGAAAATAGACTAGAAAAACTAAGGACAAACCCTAAGGTACCCTCATGAGGAGACACACCTCATTTTTCCAAGGTGACAAGACTGAAAGGTAATGGCGTGTCCTAGGAAAAAGTGAAACACTAGGGATACAACTAAGAATTGAACATTCACATCCACCAACATTCAAAGAAAAAGATGAGAAGCTTGACCTTTTACTACTTGTGTTCATCCAACAAATCAAAACATCACAAAGTAGAGAACTTCACTAAAGAATTACCAGAAAAAATCTTGCTTTAGTCCAGAAAAACCTCCTGAAGAGGAGCGCATCCATCCAAAGAGCCCTAGTAAGGGTAAACAATGCATACTGTATTATCCCATAAGTCATTTATTTAAAATGAAAGTGAGGAAATCTATTTATATGATCTCACACTCACCTTTTACAAAATATCGAGACCTACATGCCTTAAAATAATTCAAATTGAAATTATAAAATGTCAATTGAAAATTGAAATAAAATAATAATAAAATATAGCCTAAGGTAGGCTACCTGGGGTATTTGTACCCTTAGGTGCCAAAACATGCTCAAATAAGAAAATTAATCCGAATGAAAGGTTGGAGTGAGATGGAAGGAGGGCGTTATACCCCATATAACCCTTAGAATTTTGTAAAATCCTTTAATGTCGTCCTCAAATAATGAAAAGTCCAGGCATGGAGGGTGGCTTTCCTTTGTGGAGATAAGGCTAGAGAGAGTAGGATCCCACTGCCTAAATGGCCATGAAGGTGTCCTAAGTGGCTATGAAGGGATATGAATGTCTCACAGCTGAAGAAAATGCCACCAAAGCACATAAACATGATATGGAGCCATGTGACCCAGTGGTCAACCCTGAGGGGCCCCGAACACCAACCCAGAGGTTAACAAACCCCAATAAAGGACACTCGACCATTCCATTAAGCCATAGTGCCCCTAAAGGATGAGAAAAGGGCCCAAACATGAACACCATTACTCGATAACACTCCTCCTAGTTGGAAAATTTCCCATGTCTTTCTAGGGTACACTTTAAGGTGCGCTTGGTACAGGTGTAGGGTAACACTGGCTCCAACTGTGGGGCAATTGTTATTCCCAGGAGTTATCAAGAACCTATGAATCTACTGGTACCTGTAGACCTATATTTATCCTATATTTATGTTCTTCATCTTATTTGACTAAGACTTTTGGATATTCATATATAGGACCTGTTAACCCAAAAAATCCCTCACTCAACTCTACATGGCCTACACCACCTAAGGACACCCATTCACAACCTTTGTAACACCCCATTAGACCCCCACACCCTCATAAAGGCTTAAGGATGAAGAAAAGGGCTTAAAAACCCCAAAAAGGAGCCTAAATAACTCTCCCAGGGGCTAAAGCCTCCAAAAAGGGGCTAAAACCCCTCAAAGGAGCCTAAAACCCTAAAAGGACCTAAAGTGAGGGTGGAAGGGGCTAAAATCCCAAAAAAGGGGCTAAAGCCCGGACCAAGGGCTTAAAACCCTAAAACCCCAAAAAAGCTATAAAAGGAGGGTGGGGGGTCACTCTCAAACAACTCCTCTCTTGCATACTGTTATGCTGCCCGTGGATGCCTTGAGACCTCTTTGCCTCTCAAGACAACCACATCCCCCTCTCTTCCAATCACATTCCCCATTAATCCATATCTCCTCCTCCATTGTTGAGTTATATGGAGAGGTGCTTCCTTCCAGCCAGGGCACGGTGGCCCATTTCACCAAAGGAGAGGTATAATATTGTTTTGTTTATGCATTTTTCTTTGATAGCTTAGTTGTTTTATTACCATTATTTGTTTGCAGGTTTGATCTTTAACATGTCCTACAGGTTTATGTTTGCTTAATAGTTGTTTGCAGGTAGCCAAGGAGAATCCCTAACCTTGTTTGTAGAGGGGCTCACAACCATTTTCTTTCTTGTTCTTTGCTTTCTGTCTATTCCTTTTTCTTTCTACATTTTCCACATGCAGGAACCTACCCTTCTGTCCTATAGATAGAAGGGAGCCATTCCTACCCCTGTAGCAAGGAGAAATCCTTGCTACAGATCTGGCAACCATACCAGGTCAATCCCACAGGATCCTTGGTTCAGTTTTTTGAAATTTTATGTTTTTTTAGTTTATGCCCTAGTTTTATAAATTTCTTGTGAAATCTAGCCTATATCTAGTTTATTTCCAGTTTTTATTGTTTTTGAAGCCTCTGCAAGGCAAATCTGAGTTATTTTGGCCACAGTACAGGTTATCGTCGGCCAGATCTGACTCAGGATCAGAAAAAACCCCAAATCCGAGGTAGGTCACACTTATTGGGCCTGAACAGGGGATGAGGTCTCTCTTTTAGGCCTCATAGGTGTGACCAGGTTGCCCTTTCCCCCTGAAAGGTGCAACTTCACTCAGATGGGAAGACCACTTCTATCTGTGAAATCTATGCGACCCTCTTGCCCATTTCTAGAAACATTTCGTGACCCCCCCGCCGAAATTGACCCAAAACATTCGGTCTGTCAATCAGTACTTAATTTTTAGTTTAATATGGACTATTAGTGCGGCTTAGCTGCCTCTGTCCAGCACAGTAGCTCAATTTCTATTTTTGTTTCACTTTACTGTAATTTCATCAACAAACAAAGTGTAAATTCAAAATAAACTTTAATATCTTAATTAATGAATGTAGATTAACTAAAATTAACATAAAACTAACTGTCTTGCTTACCCTTCCTCCTCTACCCAGTCATCACCCTTCGGGGTATTCTGGGATACGACGAAGGGAAAAGCTCATATAGTCCTAGGCCCTTCACTGAATATTGTTCTAAACCATTAAAAATGGGTGACCTGGAAGGTAGAGGGGGTAGAGAAGGAGGGACTCTCACAGTGCTAAGCGTCCTCCCTATTGACCGGCCTTGTATCTGGGAGGTGACCTATGGATCTACGGATGGGCTTAGTCCCATTGTGTTGAGATCCCAACACGTTCTCTTGGTCAAAGAGGAATATAGGTGTAAGGTAGTCATCTAGTTAGGCCATCAACATTTAGGGTAAAAATGTGACAATGATATGAACTCTACCACAATATGATGAATTCATAAACCATTTGCAACCACTTGATACCAGAAAGACAGAAAAACAAATACACCATACCACTAAATCAACCCAACTTAGTTCATGACACTGAGAGAGCCTTAAAATTTATCAATTTACACTAAGTTCAAACAAATCTGCAGTCTTTGAAGACATAAGTCCCTTACTGCTTCAACCGTGGGAAGTACTTGGGCTAAGCCCAAAAAATCATTCTGAGGAGTATCATGGGAACCCCAAAGTAGCTGGCCCCTGAGAAGAATTTCCAAGCGAAACGGGCAATGACCCGCACCGATTGAGTAGAAACACCCATGAGGAAAAATCCAAGCACTGTCTTCTGGTAGTCTTGGTGGTCGAGTGACCACCTACAGCCAATAGGAAGCCATTGAAACCGGGGTCCAAACATTATTCCCATCAGTTTGATAAACATCTAACACAATTGATCCCCCATGCTCTTCCTCATTCCTAAGAGGTGAAACATCACCATTCGGAACATTAAACCGACACCGTCGAAACCATTCTCACCGATCTCCCACACCATCAGAAGGCCACACAGCCTCTGATTCAAATTCAGACCCATATCAGTCTGAACCATGTTTGCATACTGCACCATCAAGCCCCATGGCTAGTGACAACCTGGATCCATTTTCTAGCATAACCATAGCCAGTGGACCCATGTCCACACCACAAATCATCACCAACAACCCAACAGGTGGCCCTAGCATGGTCATGCAAACTTTCATTAGTCAGTTGCCACCACCCATAGTAACCACTCAAGCTGTTCCACCTGCAACACTTGTGGGCAGTGGAAATTCCATATACACTGCCCCTCCTATCACACAGGGGGGTAGTGCCCCTTCCATTTACACCGCCCCTCCTATCACACATGGGGGCATTGGCTTGTCCATCCACACTACCTCACACACCACATTTGGGGGCATTGGCCCATTTACAATGGCACCACCAACACCCCCAGCTATGCAAGTACATTATGCACCAGCAAACCCCACCACCATCCCTCCCCCATCTCACATAAACCTGGGTCAAATCTGCCTTTCATGGCTCATATTAACTTGCCTAATTTTTCTCGATTGACAAATGACCCCATTCGCCATCAAGATTTTTGGCCTCCAATGCCAACTAAGATGCCATCAGACATTCCCAATTTTGAAGGAAAGGCAAAGGAATGTCCCCAAAACCACATTATGACATTCCATCTATGGTGCTTGTCCAACAGCATCGTAGATGATTCCATTAGGCTGAGGCTATTCCAACGCACCCTTACAGGTGCTGCGGCCAAATGGTACATTGAGCTACCGCAAGCCAAGTACCCGGACTTCAAATCCCTAGCTTTCATGTTCCTAAAGTATTTCCAACTCCCTGTCAGATATGACGAAGGGGTGGAGATCTTGTTATCCTGTTGCCAAAGCACTGCGACACATATAACCGACCACATCCATGAGTGGCGGTGATGTCACAGCTTGTGTAAAATCAAATTTGACGACAAGATCTTCTTGGATAGGTTCCTTAAGACCTTACTCCTACCCATAGCAAAGTACGTCACATCTGAACGTCCCCAATCTGAAGAGGAGGCCATACTGAAATCCCAATAGTTTGTCCTGATCTACACCCAGTTTGGATATCTGTAAACCGTCATTCTAGATGCTCCCCGTCCAAGTACCTTCTACCATGATGCATTGAGGGCATCCCATGTTGCAGATGGAATCATAGGCTCAGTCTCCTAACAGCCACAAAACTGTCTGATACCACCTGTAGCTCCACCACAACCAAGCAAAAATTCCAGTGTTGCTTACCAGAACCAACCTCCGGACTATGCAAGAATGATGTCCCAGTCCAGAGAAACAACTTCCTACGCACAACCTGTGCCACCACAGCAGGATCAGGCCATGGTATAGCCAACATAGTAGTACATGGGGAAAATTCCCACATTTGTGGCACTGCCACCCCCACAAATCTAGTATGCACCATCGGTGCAAATAGTTCAAGTCCCCGCCCCTGCTCCACCCGCTCCATTGGGACAAGTGTTCACACAACAAAACCATCCCAACCAGCCTACCCCCAACAATCAACAAGGGCAGGCTAGAAATAATCGGCCCTGGAACCAAGTCAATAACCAACTGTAGGGAGGTGTTCAACAACCAAACCCTCCCAACAATGCCACAGCAAACCGACCCGCCCAAAACCCCCCATGACAAAACGCACCAAGACGCAATGCCCCATTGCGCACAAACCAACCATGCACACTCTGTGAGTTCTATGGGAACTACACATTTGAGTGTCCCCTCATGGGTTGAGCTAAGCAGGCCATTCAGAACGAGGCCTAAAAGGCTGCCAACATCACAAACCAATCCCAACCCAACCCAGCACCACAAGGGCCTCCTCTTATGGTGCTTCAAAACCCACTACTAGTCCAAGGATTAGTGGAAACCGTACCCCCTACCCAAGCCAACCCGAATGCTCTGGGGGCACCTCCCATGGCAGAAATAGGTGTTCACCACCTGCTAACCATGATGACTGAAGAGGTTAACCTACAAACCAGACGAAATCAGTACGATACCACCACCGAACCCGCTGACACATCAGTGGCCTCTACATCCAAATCAGTTAATGCACCTCTTCAGTTACCCCCTTTTCCCCACCCCCCATACGTCGAGTGTCCAATAATGCCACAACTAGAGCTGCAGTCAGCTATAGCATTGTGGATGATTTGGCCCAAACACCAACGGCCATGTCCACTCTCGAGGTACTCAAAACATGCCCAGCGCAGCGGAAAGCATTTCTATCCGCCCTTAGGGCCGTAGACCCCTCTAACTCCAAGTTGATCACATTTGACATGGAGAATGGAGAACCACACATGCCATCCACCATTTCCTTCCAAATCCTGGTGTCCATCCGGAATTTGGTCGTGCATTAGTGCATAGTGGATGAGGGGGTATTCACGAGTGTTATGTCCACCCTGGTTTGGCAGAAAATTGGATCACCAATTCTGAAACCGTCCTCCACAACTCTGTGGGCTTATGATGGACATCCCACTAAATCCCAAGGAATCCTCCCTCATGTCCCCATCACATTAGCCAAGAAGACAGTGTTGATCGACATAGAGGTCGTCAATGCTCAACTAGACTATAACCTTCTCCTTGGAAGAAGTTATATGTACACCATGAGAGAGGTCACATCGACTGTCTTCTGTCTCATGATGTTCCCCCACAAAGGGAAGATTGCGACGGTTGATCAACTCACTTATCACCATCCACAAGGGTTAACAACACCTGCCAACTTTATCCCTACCATCACCACTATTGAGACACAAGGGATGACTACACACACTAATATCATCCTTGCAATCAATACTATGGTTGACAATACACCGGCCTACCCATTATTGAATGTGGGTGCTAGGTTGTTTGCCAATCCCACCATGATGGCTCCTTTCCCCTCAGTGTCACCGCCACTGACACAAAATGATACCGCAGACTTGTGCATGGTCTCATCCAGCACCGCTACACCAAAACAACAACCACAGCCATAGCCCCAACCATAACCACAACATTGTCCGCAGCCGCAACACCAACAGCAGCCACAACATCACCTGCAATAGTAGCATTACACACAGCCGCAACCACAACCGCATCCCCACATGCAACCATTAGGGAGTTATCTGGACTCATCTCCAGTCCTTACGATTCCCTTCCTCTTTCCCCCACTTGGTTTCATGAGCAAGCTGGTAATGGCCACCTTAAGCCTACCCAACTTTACATTGGGAATTCCAGTGTGGTATCTAGATCCACCAGCTCAAATAGTAATGCCTTAGGTTGTCTTAACCCCGGTGCAACCCATTGCGATTGAATCTCACCCTCCACCCAGCCCGCAAAAGCCAACCACCGCAATTGCACCCGCACTGCCCCACTTGAAAAGGGAAAGGGGCAAGAATGCCAAAGCCATCATAGAACCGTGACAAATCCTACCCTGCGCCATCTGTGAGCAACAGGGCCATCCAACTGAGAATTTCCCTGAAATCCCAGTGATCCATGTGCATTTGGATGCCATGGATACAAATGAAAACCTCCCTATGGTCAAACTCCCAACTGCGTCGATAGTCAGAAACAAGGCATTGAGAACAAACCATGGTTATGCCCTTTGCGGATTATATGGACACTACTCTCACCATTACCAAGACTTTCCTGAGTTTTGAATCACATTAGCTGACCTCCGTCAACATCCCTTGAGTCTGAGATCACCTTGATCGAAAAAGTTCACCCCCCACCGCCTTCTTTAGACACCATGTCCATTTACATGATGTCTAGTTCAACTGACCCACTTATCTCCACCTCCAATGACGGTCCATTAGACCTGTCTCTTCATTGCTTCAACAAGGAGGAGGAGATACTTGAAGCTTTGACCACCCCAGAATACCGATGGGATGACTTTTGCACCATTGCTCGTTCTTCCTCCCCGAAGAACTTGTGTCGCAGTCTAACCAATTTTCCGTGGAGACCAAAGATTTCATCCATGGGAAAGTTGAATGGTTCAAGAACCCCATCCTGGCATCAAATTCCTTCAAAGATGGGAACATGGCCAACATATCACCCACCATCAAAATCAACATCTCAACCAATCCTGAGATTGTTGAAGAAATCACGCTGGGGGCATCTTGCTCCCTGAAAGAGGTCGCTTCCTATAAAGATCTCTTCCAAGAATTCTGTGACATCTTCGCCTGGTCTTACACTGAAATTCATGTCTTAGATCCATCCATCATGGAACACCACATCAACACTTGGCCTGATGTGGCCCCAGTACGCCAAAAGCAACGACCCATTCACCCATCCAAAGTGGCCGCGATTAAAGACGAGATAGAGAAGCTGCACACATTTGGCTTCATCTACCCCATTTCCTACACCACTTGGGTTTCTAATCCTGTTCCTGTGAATAAAAAATAGGGTACCATTCACGTTTGCACATACTTATGCGACCTCAATGGGGCGTGCCCCAAAGACAACTTCCCAACACCCTTCATCGATCAGATCATTGATGCATGTGCCGAACATGAGGCCTTTTCCTTCATGGATGGTTTTTTCAGATATAACCAAATCCAAATCTAGAAAGAAGACCATTATAAGACGACATTCACAACCCCGTTGGGCACATTCGCATATCGAGTCATGCCCTTTGGCCTGAAAAATGTTGGAGCCACCTTCCAGCGCGCCATGACACATTGCTTCCACAACCTCGTTCACATTATGTTGGTTTGTCTCGACAACCTCATCGCGTAGTCACAGAAGCAAAAACAACACATAGATGACCTGCGACAAGTATTCCTAAGATGTTGCAAGTACAAAATCTGCTTGAACCCTTTCAAGTGTGCTTTCTGTGTCCCAACGGGCCGTCTCCTAAGGTTCATCGTGTCACAAAAAGGAATGATCGCTGGTCCTCGGAAATTCCAAACAACTTTCCCTCTAATATCACCTCTTTAAGTGATGACAACACAACTTGTATTATATCCTTTCTCCTTTTTTGTTTTACACATTTAAAAAAAATGAGTCTTATGTATCGTTTCCTCTTATTGCTCTAGATGGAGCACACCTCAAACCGGTATACGTGATTTGTTGATGGAGCAAGCAGATGGTCTTTGAACCTTGCCTCAGCTACATGGGTCATCTACTCCCCATCGCATGAGTTGATCCACATCGACGGAATATGCATGGGCACCACGACCAACAACCAGGTGGAATATGATGGTGTCAATGGCCTCTTGGCCACCGCTCTCTAGTTAGGCATTCACCATCTTGATGTCTTCTTAGACTCCAAACTACTTGTCTCTTAGTTGAACAATTACTATCAGGTACATGATCCCTACCTCTTTAGAAAATTCCTGTACACTAAATAGATGGTTAGAGCATTTGATTCTATCACATTCACACATGTTCCAGAAACCTCAATAGTGTCGCAGATCAAATGGCACATTCACAATCGCATATAGGAAACATACAACCACAACATCATGCATAATCATATTAAAAAATACACACACGGTGTAATAATACCATCACATAGGCATTTGCATTCCACAACATCATAAAAAGACTCACATAATAAAACCATAAAAGCACATCCACGTGCGTCAAAATATATATATATAGATAAATAGATAAGTCGCATGTCTACAACATGTCTAATACAAAAATGAGAAGCCACATATGCTTTCTCAGCAAGATATACATAGCGACACAAAAACCCTTAAGTGCACCAACACACTAGGGACAGCCCCACTAGGATACTAATCTGACTCAGTCTCATAATCTGACTCGGTGTCATCATCTTCCTCAGAGGACTCATACTCTTCAGGAAGATCACCTCTCGCTGCTCGGCGAAAGTGCTCACAAGACATAGCCATCTTCCTCATCACACCAATCCACTCTCAAGGAAGGTTTTGAATAGAGGAAATCATCTCACTACTTAGATGCTACCAGCCATCATCTAAGACCCGAATAGCAAGCCGCTCCACATGCGGCAACACTCCATCCATCTCCCGCCATCACCTGCGAGAGCTCCCAACAGGAACCACTGCAAGAGCTATGGTAACTACCCACCTCTAATGCCCGGGTGGCGGGAGAGGACCATTATTTGCACACACAAATAAGGACACCATCAGTCCACACATACAACTATCAACCAGCTCAAACTACACTATGTATAAAGATGAACACAAAAACATCACACATACATACCAGCTGGTCCCCACGCTTGGCCAGGAGGTCGGGGCATATTAGGGTCCCCCTGATAGTCTATACCCACATACAGGTACTCCTTGATCACCACTAGAAGCTATTGCCACTGCTCTAATAGCCCCTAAGTAAAAAAGCAGCCTACTCTACTGCCACCCTCTCAGATCATCATTTGACACCACTAGTACATCCATGGATCCTGTGGACCACTATCCTGCACAGTCCGGTGCGGGCGCAGTGTAGGTACTTTCTCAAAAAAGAAAGCACATAGGAAGGAGCCAAAACAAAATCCTTCCCTAGATGTCTTCGACTTGTTCAACTGATGCCAAATAGACTGAAGGTACATATGGCCCCATCCATAGTACGTGCCCCCTATAGCACACTCTACTAGCTGAAGCTGCCCTCCAGAGATCTTGTGGCTCCCCGTGAAACCCAAGATATGTAGCAATAGTGTCACCACCGCCTGTGTTGACAACTCCTCAATGCCACACATCAGGATATAGGAGCCATGCACATAAGCCGTAGCGTAACAATGCCTATCACACAGCTCCTCCAATGTCTCTCCTTGAGACAACACAGGTGCCAAATCACCAACCATTCCCAACATAGGGAGCACAGCAAGAAAGTACACATCTGCCAGTGTAATCTCGATATGCTAGCCCTGAAAGAGGAATGCCTCCTCGTCAACATCCCAGAAACTCACCAATGTTTGCAGTAGCAAACCCAAGCTCTTCATGAGGGGTATCCTCATGAGCTTCAGCAATCCATAATGGGCCAGTGTATCTCTCACATTCTCATCTCGTAATGATTCCTCTTGGACATATTTGCAGTCTCTCTCTTGCCACTTGATCTCAACCATCCTGCATAAGCAAAAACCTAGAGGTTAGCCATAGCTATCATAAAAAACACCCAATAGAGGCCAAGTCACACCTATTTTGGCCAAATGAGCGACCAGGTCACTCAAAAAGTCCCCACAGATGTGACCAAGTCACACCTTTTCCTTTGAAAGGTGCGACTTGGCTCCATGAAACCCCAAACTGCTCATGGGGGGGCTTTAGCTGACCAAATCTAGAAAGTAAACCACCAAAAAGATGAGATTCAATGAGAGCTCTTACCTACAAGTTGGGGCACTCAAAACCATCGGTTGAATCAAGAGAAATAAGAAAATGAAGATTTAGGGCCCACCTTTCCAACTCCATAGTGAACAGTGACAATGACACCTCACCAAGTGGACCCCACCCTTATATAGGCCCCGTCTGACCTAATTTCTTACGATCGACATAACAGGACCATACGGACTCCATTTGAGACGTCGTTTATGCCATTGGTTTAATAATTCCTCCCTCTATCTCTTTATTAGACCATCATCTCATGTTTAATAAATTAATTTTGGGACCATTTCCCACAACTCACCTCAATTTATGAGCCATGACATGACGATACAAGTGTCTTCAGACCTGTACTAGTATCACACTTCTCGACCACTACTCATGCAGGTTTTCATGCCACCACCCATTAAGGGTTACCATTTTTTAGTTTTATTTTGTATTTTAACACATAGTTGTATTTTCTATCCACCGCACCTTACGCGGACCTCTGGACCACTGTCCACAAAATTATTTATTTTTCTTACATGTATTTGGCATAGAAGTGCCCCCGGAATTGCACTCACATCACATGTAGTCAATTCCGTCCACTACAACTCACACACACGCTCTCTTGACTTCTTTCTGAGAGCCACCTCGGTTTGCATGCCTCTGACCGCATCAACTCGCAAGCCTCTACCACGATCTATCCCGTACATGTATTGGTATGTTTGAGAGCCTTCTGCTCTGTCCATACTACGCAGATGACCTTTGGACCATTGTCCACCATCCTGACATGGGCACCGCCTGTGCCACCGCAATCGGTTGACCATACTGGAGTTTCGTTTAAGCTCTTTTTCGACTCCTTAAAACAATGAAAAGATAGCCGAGCGCAACTGTTTCCTTTCCCACTCGCTAAAGTATAGGAAAGGGCGTCTACATCATCTCATTTACATCCTTTTGTGGACCATGTAGACCATCAATTGAAAAGGACCTCCTTGGCACACTCAAGCTAAGACCATTCCCCTCTGCATACTTTTATGCTTTCTCGGGCAGAGGGGCTGCACCTTATGAAAAAGCTCACTATGGGTTTTCATTAAGCTCTTTTCCAGCCTTCTCATCAAGAAAATATTTCCGAGCAAACTTGGTTTCGTTCATGCTCGTAAAGGTATTTAAATGACCGTCCAGTCAGTATAGGTTTAACCTTTTCTGGCCTTATTGGACTACCAATGGTAAAGAAGTCTCTCATCCCCCAAAGGATGGGCAAGCTCTCCTATGTATACTTTTATCCTTTTTTAGGCACAGGAGACTACCAACGAAAAATATCCCCCACTGGAGTCTTCTTTGTGCTTTCAGACTCTCTAAAATTGAAAGCACCATCGAGCATTTACTTTCTCAGGCTCGCCAAAAATCCATGAGATCGTACCACAATGGTGTCCCTAGACACCACCCCACAGAAAATATTTTGGTAGCATTCCCACATTGGGTTTCCTTTGTTTAGAGTACTTTGCAATGTGTCTTCCTTGGATCCCATCAATATCAAAAGTGTCCACCTCCTCCAAGTATTTCCCATCTGCAGCAACATTCCTGGTATTACAGCTATGATCCCATTCCCATGAGTCAAGTTTCATTTTCTACCTGGTCCGCCCTACAGTCACACTCTGGACAAAGGAATTTTAAATCTACCACACTCCCCCTACCTTTGTTCAACTCTTTCCCTCCCTCGCCCCCCACTTCAGTGGGTCAGTCCGCAGATTGTCTCACACCTTTTGGTTATCTCCCTCGTGCCTCCGATCAAGGAAACATCATTGCCTTGACTAGGGGCAGGTCTCCCTCCGTCGACGACAACACACATATTCCAGAGGATAGACCCAGAGGTCCCTGTATCTTGGTTTCATTAACCTCATTTATGAGTTCCTTGGACCACCTGAGAGGAGTCCTTAGTGCCTCTCGGGATGGTTGTTTCTCATATGCTCGAATCCAACTACATCATCGCACCATTGAGATTCATACACAGTTTGGTCCGCAGAGTACTTGGTCGAAGACCCCAGATGTCACCTGACTCTAGCACATTGATGAGTCTACTCGAGGGACCTAAACATGTTATGTCCCTTGTGATTTCCGGGTTGCATTGGAGACAGTGTTTAGAAGCCCCAGCAGTGCTTCTATATAGATTTATGATTGATGCAGCATACTTGTACCACAAAGACTCTAACTCTCAATCAACGAGTCCATACAAATATGTACCATTCCAGATCTAGCAGACCATCCTTCATGAAGATATAGTATTCCATGAGAATTCCATGGGTCCAATGTACCAGATCAGTATTGTATTCAGCCTTACATGGAGGAAACCATTATTGTATCATTAGTTGTATATGATCAACTCTTGTATTTTAGAGCATAGATCAAATTATTCTTTTGACATTATCATGAGCATTGAGATGCCTGCCTCATAGATATACATGTCACACATTAATTGTATCTCTCCCATTTATGGGAACCATATCAATACAAAAGCCACCATTCCCCAGCCCCGGAAGCACCACCTCTATGCAGCAAATCCTATGATGTTCGTTGGCCATACGATGAGCTCTTTCCCTCACACATCAAGGGGAAATCTGTTAACCCAAAAAATCCTTCACTCAGCTCTACATGGCCTACACCACCTAAGGACACCCATTCACAACCTTTGTAACACCCCATTAGACCCCCACACCCTTAAAAAGGCTTAAGAATGAAGAAAAGGGCTTAAAACCCCCAAAAAGGAGCCTAAATAACTCTCCTAGGGGCTAAAGCATCCAAAAAGGGGCTAAAACCCCTCAAAGGAGCCTAAAACCCTAAAAGGAGCTAAAGTTAGGGTGGAAGGGGCTAAAATCCAAAAAAAAGGGGCTAAAGCCTAGACTAAGGGCTTAAAACCCTAATACCCCAAAAAAGCTATAAAAGGAGGGTGGGGGGTCACTCTCAAACAACTCCTCTCTTGCATACTATTATGCTACCCATGGATGCCTTGAGACCTCTTTGCCTCTCAAGCCACCCACACCCCCCTATCTTCCACTCACATTCCCCATTGAGCCATAGCTCCTCCTCCATTGTTGAGTGAGATAGAGAGGTGCTTCCTTCTAGCCAGGGCACGATGGCCCATTTTACCAAAGGAGAGGTATAATCTTGTTTTGTTTATGCATTTTTCTTTGATAGCTTAGTTGTTTTCTAACCATTATTTGTTTGCAAGTTTGATCTTTAACATGTCTTGTAGGTTTATGTTTGCTTAATAGTTGTTTGCAGGTAGCCAAGGCGAAGCCCTAACCTTGTTTGCAGAGGGGCTCACGACCATTTTCTTTCTTGTCCTTTTCTTTCTGTCTATTCCATTTTCTTTCTACATTTTCCACATGAAAGAACCTACCCTTCTATCCTATAGACAAAAGGGAGCCATTCCTACCCCTGTAGCAAGGAGAAATCCCTGCTACAGGACCTTCGTCATATTCCTTTGGATGAGGAGCTTCATCTATTGTGATTGAGATATCATTGGTTATACCTTAAACAATGCTTGCTTCGACTTGATCCTTGTTTTGGGATTCCTTGCTAAACAAGTCCCTTGCATTCTTGACATGAGGTATCCATTTTTCAGGTTTCTCTGAATCTCAGTGGATATAGAATGTTTCCATCAATTTTGCAAAGGATGGTATCATTCTTTTATCTAGGCCCACAAACCAAGTAATGGACTTTCCTCCTAGGTGAAGGACAAATGTTCGCATGTAAACATCTTATTTTTCTTTAATACCATATTCTGAATCCACAGTCATAAACCATTCCACATGTTCACCCTTTAAGGCATGCCAAAATACCTATGGTAAATCATTTGAATATCCTGGGAATCCTGATAAATCAAGAGGAGTGAAACCTATTTCCATTTTATTAGTAGTCAGATTATCAGGATCTTTGAATTCAAATGGAATATCATCTTTGATTTCATTGCTTGAATCGACTTGTGTTTGGTTGCTTCCCAATTTTTCTTCCCATATTCTGTCGATCATGGTCTTTATTTATTTTTATTCGATACTATAATCCCAATCCATGCTGAATGCGTCAATGAACTGCCTGAGTGAAGAAAAACGTTTTTGAGGAAAACCCTCATACCAATTAACCTAATTGTCTTCGAGGTGAAGAAATAGTAGAAATATCCTCATTCTGATGTCTTCATGCACAATTTTGGTTTCCCAGATGAATTGCATGAATGCTTTCACATGTGTTGTTGCATTGTGCTTATACTGTTTCAATAATGGGAAAAGTGTCTTCCCACCATCTTGAATGGCATAGTTGTGCAAAAAACCTAGAATGCATGAGAAGTCCAATATGTCCATCCAAAATTCATAATTGGATTCCATCTCATCAGGATTCCTTGTATTTATATATTACTTAATTTATTTTTCTTTGTTTGGAGTCGCCAAGAGAGACCTACCATGTTAGTTAATAAAATTTCACCAGAGTACTAAATAAAACAAAGATGTACCTAATAGATGGGATGTGATGAGTTATTTATGGAGCTTCTAGATAAGCCTACAATTTATTCCTAAATATACATGAAATCATGTACAATGAGGACTCAAGGATTATAAACCATGTCATTCTCTCCCAGATAAGTCAGCTCAATGAATTTGAGGTCCCCGACAACGGTGCCAAAATGTTACTGGTTGAAATGGAAGGCCTTGTTACCAGTAATCCAGGGGGGGTTCACTCAGTGAACTGGATACACAGCATGATATTTCATAGGATATTAAAGAATATCCCTAATTTCATGAAATATTGGAAAATTCCTCCTAAAATTGTATTGTTGAACCCCCCTCCCAATATACCTTTCCAATTAAGAAAACCCCTAGTTTCACCAGATATTGTAGGTATACATTTTAATCAACTCATTTTTAATAACACCTTTATATTATATTATCAAGTTGTAACAAATAGGATTCCTAACTCATCTTAGTATAAGAAAACATGATGCTCAATAAAATAATAGTATAATGCTATAAAGATCCCACCAAGACTGTACAAGGGTCGATTGATCAATTTGTAGCGTTAGATGGTGGAAGACCTAATGAATTAGAAATGGGGAAGGAAAAGTGCATAAAAGACAACCCAATAAAGAGATCAATGTAACAAGAACATAAAATACTAAAAATCCAATAGTCAGTGCAATGCTTCAAAAATATGACACAACAGGATTTGAACCTGAAATCCGACGACATTCGATGTCGGGTACGGATGTGTCGGATTGAAATGACGAAAAGTATCTAACCTTCCGAAATATTTTAGAGTCATCTAATATCTGACTAATACCACGTCGATTTTATGACATCCCTTTGATGTTGCACCGATGGTTTTGGTGTCGAATATCCGACTCGCATGTGTCAGATATTTGCACCGAACACGGTGTCAAAAAACCGACAAGCATGTGCTGGATTTTTCTAACGTTTACTATGTTTATGACGTCGGATATTTAAGATGATGGTAAAAATACATTGATCCATGATTCATTTAATGTTATAATGGATGATGATGATGACGATGACGATGATAATGAAAATGATGATGTTCACAATAAGGCACATGAACCCCTTTATGAAGGCTCCAAAACAAATCTTCTCTCTGTTTTATTGTTGATAATGAACTTGAAGGTTATGAATGGTATTTCAAACATATCAATCACACGGATGCTAAGGTATGTAAAATAATCAATCACATATATAGGATCATCACAAAGTTTATCTGTATTCCTCTAATAATTGTATTGTTAACTAATTATTGATAATCGTACGGATGAAGTGTGTTTCGTTAATATTATTTATTTATTACATTAACTATATTTTTTTTTAGCTTGATAGCTGAATTTTTGTTACCACCATCAAATATCTTACCTCGCACATATCGAGATTTATCTACCATCATGAAAGAGATTGGAATGCATTATGAAGCAATTCATGCATGCCCCGTTGACCATGTTATATATTATAATCAGCATGAATTTGCAATAGAATGTATGGAATTCCATATAAGTAGATATCGAACTGATCAAGTAACAAAAAATGTGCCTCAGAAGGTTCTTCGTTATATTCCATCATTCCGCGTTTGCAATGAATGTTCAGGTGCAAAAACATAGCGCAATTTATGGATTACCATGCAAGGAACATAATTCAAGATAATGTTATTCCAATGCCTATAGATGGTTCTTCTTTTAGAGATATGGAGGAAAAATGGCCTCACTTTAAAGAAGAACCATGTAATCTTAGGATTTCTTTGGTAGCATATGGTGTTAATCCATTTGCATAGATGAAATCCATATACACTGTGTAGCGTATGTTTGTTATCAACAACAACATTCCTCCATGGTTGTCCATATTTTTATTTATGATGTAATTTATTTATAAACTAATATTCATGATGTCCATGTTGATCATGAAGGAATTAATGGGCTTCCATGAGAAATGAAAATTTATCCTATACAATTCATTAGGTTTCCCTACTATGAGCACCTACAAATCGCTCATTTGTTTGATACAATGCATATTGGAAAGAATGTGACTGAAACATTATGGTGACTACTGGAGCTAAGGAGGGAGAAAGATAAAGTTGTGAAAGCTTGCAAAGGCATTCAAGAAAGAAACCATGCAATGAAAGACATCATCCAATTTCATAGCAATGGAGACCAAGTTAATATAAACTCAATTCTGTGGATGTTTACGGAGTAGTAAAGCAACGTTGTCAAAGAAGTAATGTGAAAAATTAAATTTCCCACTGGATTTTGTGCGAAATTGAAGAATATAATAACAAAAAAAGGTGATTTTGTAGGGGTCAAAACACATGATTGGGACATCTTCATCAAGGTAATTATTATTGTTATGTCCATATAAATTTTTTTGTTTCATTTTATTGCATTTTTTTAATCTTGATTGTATACTCTTTGTTTAATAAATGACATGGGTTGTATATTGATACAGTATGTTCTACCTCTCTCTCTCTCGGAAAACTTTGACAACAATGTCAAACAAGTTATATATAATCTTGGTAAATACATGAGGTAAAAAGTGATTAGTTGCTTCTGCTTAGTGTTTATTTAATTCTCCGTATAATTTACATTTGTTTTTTTGTACAGTATTTCATGATATGTAATTAAATGTTTTTTTGTTGAATATCGTTATTGATTTTTGTCACTTGTAGATGATTGACATCTAAAGAAATCTATAAAGATGATATAAAGTATTGGAGGAGAGAAATTCCTTGTCTCATGTGTGAAATGCAGAAGCATCTACCTTCCACATTTTTTAATGCACAGGAACACTACCTCATACACCAAGTTGAGGAGATTGAGATGTGTGGACCTGTGCACTCAAGGTCCATGTGGATGGTTGAGAGGCACTTGAAATTTATGAAGGGTTTGGTGAGACAATGAGCACATCCTGAGGGTTCTATGATGGAAGGATATATGGTATACCAAAACATGTTGTATTCCAGTGAATATCTTCCATTGTTAGCATCAAAACTCAATTTACATCGCATTTGTGATCTGGACTCCAATCACAAATTTGAAGGGGAGAAAATGAAGGGGAAAGGTAGATCGAGGAAGGTGAAAGGTAATTATTAGCTAGTGGATGTTTAGAAGATCGTTCATCTTCTAATTGCATTTTCTAGTTATTGCATGAATTGAGAGCATATAATACTTTGTTCAGGAAATTTACACCTGTCTTTCATTTTAATGATTACTATCATCAAGCAGTTGGTCGAGAACGGGATGCAAACCATTTATACATCACAAGATGAAGGTATGGATTGAACGATGTGAACAATCAGGTCATGTAATATCATGGGAAGGTGTGGCTTCATTAGTAAAAGCAACACATCACAATGGAGATAGAAATCTTACAGAAAGGGAAATCAATTTATCATATGGTTTAAAAGATAAAATGGCAAGCATATTAATCAATCACTCTAAATATTTTATGTTGCAAATTACATTTTGACGTACATGTTTTTCTTTTCCATGTATTTTTGCATAACTATTGAATCATTGTGTAATCTTTTCGTGTATTGCTTGTTGTAGGTAAAACACCATATGGCTATGGTTTGAAATGGTTGTAGATATCGCATAAAAAAAATTGGATGAAACAAATAAAACATCAAATTGTGGGATATCTATAATATTTGAGGTCACCAATGTTTCCTCTAGAAGTGAAATACATCCAGAAATCTCAAAAAATCGATACTATGGGTATTTGGAAGATATTCTACAGTGTGACTTTAAATCATTCAAGGTGGTTCTATTCGTTGTCAAATGGTACAGGTTATGATTTAATCAATGTGATCTTGATATAACTATTGTTGAACACGATAATGGATTTACCATGGTAAATACAAGGTTGTTTGAGCCACGAATAGATCCCTATGTTCTTCCAAGCCAATGTGAATAGGTATTTTACTTGGAGGTTCCAGGTAAAAAGGGCTGGTCATTTTTTGTGAGACACGATCCAAGGGGAAGGCCGGTAAAGTATAACCTAGACGATGGTAATGAAGAGGGTTCTTTGTAAGAAGAAGACGATGATGAAGAGCATGATCAACATGAGTTAGATGATGATGATGATCCAACAGAAGATGTCCAAGAATTAGTTGAATTAGATGATGCAGCAGACAATGTCCATGAATATTATATTGATGATGACACGATGAGCGTAAGTGACTTAGATGACGATGATGATATGGCCAATCCTTACAATGTTGACTCTAGGTCCGATGATACGAATGATGACTTGGATGAAGAAGACGATGATGTGGATGAAGAAGACAATGATGTGGATGAAGAAGATGATGAAATATATTGAAAGGTAAATATTTAATTAGACCTATTATTTTATCTTTAAAAAAAAAAGAGTTACTAACATCATCATAATCACCATCATGTTCAACATCATCACTATCACTATCATCATCATCATCATCATCATCATCATCACTAACATATTATTTGAATGTTTTTTTCAGCTGTTGAATGATTGAATGGTTTAATGAATGATTTAATGAAATCTTCTTTTAGTTATCGAGTGAAATAATTTGCATTAAATTGTTATTTGCAAGTGCATGCATTGGGTTTGGGAATTGAGAGTGATGTGAGGGGGGGAGGGGCCATAAGAGCTTCCACCTTCACGTGGTTGGTCCTGTTTAGTAGAGAATATTAAATTATTCTCGAAACAGAGAGGAGCTCGATGAATGGTAAGGAAGAATACATTAAAAATAGTTATTTCTATAATTTTAGTGTTTAATTTTCACTATTGATATTTGACTCCTCCAATGGAACTTGTTACAGGTAGCGTTGAAGTACATGTTCATATTTAAGAGGAAAGAAATGGCGTTTTCATGTGATTGATGGCCTTCTATACATAGTGTTTTTGGTTATCCATGTTTTATCATGTGATCTACATATGTTTCGTCGATTCACTTAATGGTCCAAATACATCGAGGAAAAAGTACTTTGTTATGACCCAAGAGGGGCACACATCGAGTTAATATATATTATATCACCCCAACAAGCACATTTATGCAATAAAATGTATATGTAGCATTGTTGGACCAAATTAAGGACCTGCATGTGTAATGAATGAACACATATTCATACAAGTCATATAATTACTCTCTTGGGAAACAATGAATACATGCTTATATGCCATATAATTACTCTTGAGGGAAACATGTTATTTGGATATAGGAATGTATTGGAGTATTCGAATGTTTTATTCTTCAAGTAGTTATTGTATAACTTATTTGAATTATCTATCTTAAAGTTGTATCAAAAGTTTACATTTGTTGCACATTATGTATACTCTTTGGTATGTTATGTTGTTTTAACTATTTGGGACATAATAAAAACCAATCAAATTATTCTCATTGAACAAATGTAGGACAAAGTGTTCATATTTGTTGAATGTATTTTTTATGAGTAAAACTAGTGGAATTATTCAAATGCAATTTTGATGAGTAAAAATAGTGGAATTATTCAATGTTAAAAATTGTGGCATATTGTCCATATTTGTTTGATGTACTCTTGATAAAATCTATTTTATAGAAGCTCAGCTATACAATAGAATTTGGAAATAATTTTAATTATTATTTTATTATTTAAATCAAGGTTATTTCCATTAACATATTTCTATTTTTTATATACAATGTAGAAATATAAATTAAACAAATATTGCTTATACTTTTAAATTCAATATATGCTTGTTTGTTTTTTCCTTGGGCAAAAAATCATAATTTCATTACATCTTTCAGAACAAAATTACATTTTGTAGATATACTGCTTGTGT
>LPNX010916161.1:0-35416 GCA_001517045.1 Pseudotsuga menziesii | reverse complement strand
TTGAAAAAAAATTAAAATATTATTTCTAATTTGAGCATTTCAGTTTTATTCTTTCCTTTTATTTTGATTGATTTGTGTTCCAAGTCTTTTTTTTCTCCAGAGGAAAAAAAGATGAAATTTTTTATTAAAATCCAGATAAGTCTGTTCAAGATTGTATGTAGATGCATACCACTGCTTATACAACCAGCATGTTGTAACAACCACTATTCCACAAGGAAACAATTTACCATCTAATCATCTCTATCCCAAGAGATTATGCCAAAAAAGAGCCAGATATAAGTTCTTTGATGTTGATGTTTATGTTACCCCTGAGCCTTTTGATAGTTCCAAAAATGAGCTAGGCCTGTAGCCTATGCTCCTTTTGCTGAGTGGAGAATAGCGCTGAAAAAAGATGAGCTTAAGAGAGGTCTGTAGATATGTGTGTCCAAAATAGTCAAACAAGTCACCTTACAGGAAAGGCTTCTGCAAAATTTCTATATGGTAAAACTCACAGACTTCCCCATCTTTGTGTTCAAAAAATTAACGGGGCTTGGTCATCCTGTGTCTTTTTTTTTCCCATTCCTTCAACAACTTTTTAACTTGAGCCAAATTTTGCACAAAATGTGTTGCAACATTTTATTCGGCTTCTGCTCCATAAGGGCTGCAGTTTTATTTTATGAGCTCAAGTACCTCCTCATGCTTAAGCCAGGATGCACCAAATTTAAAAGGACAGACTATTTTTTAAGGGTTTCTTGATACTTCTTGGAAGATGGGATGATGATCTAAGTCCCCTTATGAGTCTACCCATTCCTTGAACTAGAGATCATAATCCAGTAAAATTTCTCCCACCATAAATCTCTATAGTATTTTTGCAATTCAGTCTTTCCCTATTCTTCTGTTTATCCAACTTGACTTGAGATTCTAAGGATCTAGGCCCACCAACTTAATGCTCTGTAACAGGTTTTGGAAGAAAGCTTCCAGGGGGTCCACTCTTGTGTTTGGACCCCAGATCTCATGGGTCGCAATGGTGAAATTAAGCCCCCCCCCCCCGATAATCACATTCTCCTTTTCTTGAAACTGAAAGGTTTGTACTGACTCCCAGAAATCCACTTGACCATTATAAGGCCCATAGATGTTTATAAGGTTGAGGTGTCAGTTTTCTTCTGCCCAGAAAAGTTCCAACCCCATTCCAAAGGAGGCTCCTCATGATTTTTGATAGCGCAACATGGTAGGGTTCCATACAATTGCTAAACTTCCTGAGTGACCTTTTGCACTCTAGGCTAGAAAGGTGAAACTACTTGAAATAGAGGACAAAACCCTAGATTGTTTTGTTATCCTCTGGACATTCAAAACCCTAGATACCAGTTGATCCATGTCTGCCTCCTTGGATTAGCGTAGAGAAACATGAGATATTTATTTGTGCAAGATGAGAATTTAATATCAAGAAATGAATTCAGAAACAACAGATATTTATTCGTGCACTAACCACAAATATGAGAATGTAATATCAACAAGAACCATAAGGTGGCAATGTCCCCGACATTGCTACTTGTTGTTGCAAGAGGATTTAGAGTTAATTCTTGAATGTGATGGTTAGTTGCAAGAGCATTTAGAGATAATTCTTGAATGTGATAGTTAGTGATGTTTGGGTGGTTAAAGTTTTTTATAAGATTATATTGTGGTATTTAATACTTAGATATTTTTTATGAGTAAGATAAAATGTTAGAATTGTGAATAATTTGGTATTAGTGATGTTTGGGTGATTGAAGTTTTTTATAAGATTATATTGTGTTGTGGTATTTAATATTTGGATATTTTTTATGAGTAGGATAAGATGTTAGAATTGTGAATAATTTTAGGAGTGATGTTAATTTTGATATAATTTTGTATGAATATTAAAATTTAAATTATGTTTAAATTAAAGTCTCACATGTATTAATTTGCATGAAAAAAAATCACACAAATTTATGATTAATAACCTTGAAGTCATAAACTTAAAAGCTAATCAACACCACAGATTTCTCTTGAAATTTGTTTTATGTGAAAGATAAAAATTATATAAAATATCTATTTCATTTTTCACATACTGGGGTGGGGAGGTGGGATTAGAGTTGGATCATAATATAAGGAAGGAGGAGAATGGATGAATTAACATACTACAAGTGCATGAAAGCTAATTAAAAATTTATGCATGGATGTTCCATTATTCATAAAAGGTGGACTTAAAATATAAAACATAAAAGGTTAATGAGATCGATAACATTTGTGAAATCCATGTATCAATAACGGTATAAAAATCCTTTTATGGTTCATGGTTTATGTTAACATGTCATTTTTTGTGCTGGAATATTTACACGAAAATAAAAATAACATTACAGCACACCGGTGGTTTTTGAAGTCCATAAATCTCTTGATATGCGTTCATGATTGATCACACCGACTCTCGACAATGAATCCAGTGTTAAATGGATATTCACTCCTTTATTATAGGGAACAATTTCAACCTACAAGTAGAGTCTGATTAGATTCGAAACCCTACATAAATATAATCCTAAACTCTACAGAAATATTGATGCTTTAATGCTTTGAGATCATTGGGAGTTTGAAACGATGGCTGCTGCATTGTTTGGATCTCGTTCCTCTGCTAATCATCACCTATCCAACAAATTTGAATCTATGACCCCCTCTTCGATCCAATACTGTGGTTTGTTCGGCTCTTTCATACACTTTCTCAGGCCGTCATCGAATTCGCAGCAAATGCTGGTGAAGAGGCCTAGCAGTGGAGGTGAAGGATATATCCATCAATGAGAAGAGGGAGAAACATGCACCCATAAGTGGGAAGTGCATGGATTTGAATAAAATTATGATCTTGGGTGTTGGACCCATTGTCACAGGCCAACCCGTGAGTTTGATTACTCTGGAACTCAGGCATGCAAGGCCTTGGAGGAAGAAGGGTATGTGGTTATTCTCATTAACTCTAATTCCACCACTATCATGACCGATCCAACCACTATCATGACCGATCCATATTTGGATGACATGACATATATTACCCCCCATGATCGGTCATGGAATGATTATTTTTATGCTCGGACTTGTAAATTTAGTTGGTTCATTGTATGTAATTTTGAAAGAAAATAAAGATCAAAGGACTGGTATTGGATATCAAACGGCCAGAAGACAACACAGTTAATTATTTGATGCTCACATGCTTTATATGGGCAATACTCGTTCATGCATTGGATATCAAATGGCCAGAAGACAACACGGTTAATGATTTGAGGCTCACATGCCTTATATGGGTAATACTTGATCCTGCAACTTTAGTGATTCCCAAAATGTTTAATGTTTATGTCATCATGTTGCTCATAAATAACGCAAATAATGCGAGCATGTTTTTTCATTAACTTTAAAAGAAAATCAGCTTTACTTTAATATATATATATATATATATATAACAAAATAGTTTTTCTTTAAATATACAAAATAAAAAAATTATAATCATTTACAATAAATTATGAAAATCTATCTTTTATAGATCACCATAAAGCTTTTCAAAATTTGATAGAGCAAGTCCTGGAGAAGGAGAGGCTCGATGCGCTCTTGTGCACTATGGGGGCAGACTGCACTGAATCTAGCAGTGGCTCTAGTGGAAAGGGGAGTATTGGAGAAGTACGTACTGGAGCTAATAGTATTTTGTAGTTACGTATTATTTTTTGAAGTGTTGTGTTCGTCTCTCTCATCATCAATTGGAGTATATTACCAATTGCATTGTTGCTGCATATGTTGAAACCTTCCAAGCAGGTCCTGTTGTTTAGAGAATTGCATTAAAGCTACTACTACCAAAATAACAATAAGGATTTTTTTTACAGAAACAACAAAATTTCCTTAAGTACTGAGAAACCTGAAAATTTCCAGAGCTTAAGAGGTGTCCAGGCTGAAGGTGATATAATGCAGTTGGCCTTCACCTGTGTTAAGCAAATAGAACTGAACTGCCACTAATTCAGTACACATCTCAAATTTTCAAGGTTTTCTTGATAAAATCCTTGTTAAGAACCCATCCAACTTTTGCTGAACTTGACAAAACAAACAAACATATATACAAAAAAATCAGATACCAGTTAACTAGCAAACTCAATAATTTGGGCAAACAAACAAATTGAATACCTCTAAGTACATAGAAAACCATCTCAGAATCGAGATACCTTGGCACAAAAAATGACTTGGGTTCCTTGCTAATGATCGAGCTTTGCAGCCTAATTTTGTCTTCAATATTTTCTTGGATTTCTCCAGCAGAAATATACCTTCCCCTAGAAAAGTTAAGGCAGCTATGACCAGTAAAAGAAGCAAAATTGCAGAATAGCAAGTCATTTTCTAGTTGTGGTCGATAGATTTAATCTAGTTCCCACGGATACACTAAATCAGAGATGATCTTCTTACATAATGAAATGTAGCTATGACCAATAAAAGAAGCAAAATTGCAGAATGGCAGGTCATTTTCTAGTTGTGTTCGATAGTTTTAATCCAGTTCCCATGGATACACTAAAACAAAGATGAGCTTCTTACATAATGAACTGGTGGATGGAAGGAGGACAACGTCAAGGTGGATTTGGTACACGTATATGTATGGAAAAAGACACTTGGTGTCCATGCATGGCAAAGAGGATGACAGAGGATAGAAACTATTTCTTGACAGTATTCTTTTGATGCGTCATGCAATACGTCAATTAACAATATAAAGAATAAGTTGATAATAATAAGGAAACTTCTAACAATATAAAGAATAAGTTGATAATAATAAGGAAACTTCTAGGAGTCTCACTGATAACTATAGCCGACTTCAGTTCAAGGCTTGAGTTTCATAGATAATTCTATTCATTTAGTTTGAAGTTCTTAAAAATATCAAGTCAAAAGAGCTATTGATCTCATCACTCATTGGAGTTTCTAAAATCAGCGTGACCCTGCCAATAGTATCATAGAATTACGTTATGACATGATCTTCACATAAAAAAAATTAGGAAAATTTTCCAAGAGTCACTAATATGTAATGATCTTCGGCTGGGGATCTGTGATTGTGCAAGTGGGGAAAAAGATGGTGGCATAACCTCCATCAATTTTATCCATTGTCAAAAATTTGATGCCCCACCCAAATAAATCCAAATCCTAAAATGTTTAAACTAGTTCAGATAAAAATTTAATATAAACATATATAAAATTATATTTATATCCGTTCAGTCGAGTTAGCTACCAAGAAGCAAATAGTCCGCTCCAAGAACCCAGAAATGTTTCCAAATCATTTTTAATCTCTTCCTCAATATTGTTTTGAGGAACAAGAAGAACCAAGTAGCCCTCCCGAATTGATCAATGCATTATATATGTATATGCTACATTATATATGTTTAAACAAGAAGAACCAAGTAGCCCTCCCGAATTGATCAACGCGTTATATATGTATATACTACATTATAGATGTTTTTTCACTTCCTCTAGGGATCAATATATTCTAAACAAAAAGTACTGTAAAATTATTTTAACAGATCAAAACTCACCCCCAAATTAGTCATATCCTGCATCCCCATCATCTCATTAAGTTTGGAGTTTATTATATTAACATATGCGCAACTTTTGGTGGAAATGTCCAGGCCCCTCACGTACTTGCTCATAATGCTGGATAGGGTTGTTGAAATTTTTTAATAGCCAACTCTTAGAAAATTAACTTTCAACAAATCTCAAACCAATAACTAAATTTATCAAACTGTCGTGGAAACACTATATCCAACAATTAAACAATAGAATACCTTGTGTGAATGACAGTCCAAATGACTCCCTCCGTGTAGTAAGGAGTGGTGAGACATCCTGTGTACCTGTAATATTTAATATTTCCTACTACCCAGTTTTATGTGCTTAGGATTCACCATGCCTAGAGCTTTCTGGGGTTCCATATCCCAATGGACTTAATTTCATCCATTAACTGTCCGTTATACCCATAAAGAGTAAGCATATATAATATGAACATATACATAATAATGATACTGCAAATCCAGATATATTATGAATATGGCTAGGCCAGGAAAGTGTCAAGACTGGCAAACTTGTAAATGATTACTATCAGGGCGATTTTTTCGTCCTCTGCTTGATGCACCAGATGGGTTTCTAACGGATGACTATTTCAACACAAACTGGCACTTCAGCGAAAGATAATTTAGTGTAGCAGATATCAGAAAAGGGTTGCAAGATTGTACCATTTTTCATCTACAACATGCTCGGTCGAGGCCTGCCAATGGCATTGATTCAGTGCAAATAATTTCCCTTCTATCTCAATACTACCAGTGCCATTTGGCCATTTCAGCTGATGCAACATATACGTATGTATAAGAACATACCTGCCATCCGACCATTTCAGCAAAAATAGAGATTGGGGAGGTGAGGCTGAGGAACTGGATTATTTTTTATTATTCAGCTAAATTCATAAACGAGAGAGAAACATATTGTTGGAGATCAGGAAACCCTTATTATTTTTGAAATTGCATATAGCTTCTTGTTAGTAGGATGTGGTTACACACCAGGTATAAAGAGATATGGGCTTTCACTCTTAATGGAGCCTACTATGGCTAGTCTATTAAGGCTGCCATGGAACATGGAACTAGGGAAACAAAACCATAATTTAATGAAGAAACACGATTATACCTTATACACATCATTGGTTTTTTGCCGTGCTTGTGCCGTAATACCTCCCCAGCTGTGGAGTCTTCGCCGCCTCCCATAATGAAAACACTTTTGAGGCTGAAATCACACATCATGACTACAAATTAGCAGACAGTCGACATTTAAAGGGATACAGCTGAGAGATATTACCAGATGCAAATTACTTAATTACTTACTTTGGGTGGCAGATGAGCGCTCGATGCACTAGTAATTTGTGATAGATAAACTCGAAGTGTTTGTGATAGATAAACTTGTTCACTTCTGTGCTTTGCAAGGTATCATCATCCCATATTGGTGCGTAAGTGAAACTGAATTGGATTGCTGTTGAAACCACAGAGGGGTCTCTTTGTTTAGAAGAGAATTTATGAGAATTTCCATGATAAGTTTTGAGGATTGGGTAGTAGAATGTTGGGCGGGAGAAGAAACAAACAGATGCCATGCATGCAGCTTCTGAGTCTCCATGTCCTAACCATATTTTACAATTATTTACAGCCTTCTTAAAACCATACTTTCTAAAATTGTGATCGTGGCCTCACCTTAGCCACCTTACTATGCTTGACATCCATGCGTCAATTGAACCCAGAATAGTCTAGGATGACAGCGATAGCATGTCAGTGACATTTAAGTAAGATGTCACGAAAGAAATAAAAGGTTGTTTTAACAACAATGTTAAGGATTACAATTGTTTGCATATTGTCTACCCGTCAATCCAAAATTCAGAGTTGGCATTAAATAAAGTATATATTCATTGAAATTGAGTACTTTCCAGTGTAATAATTGTCTTGCATTTATTCAGTAGTTATTATTTTGTGGTTTCTGAGAAACTAACCTCATAATTTAGCTGTCAAAACACTGCCCCAGAAACCATACTGTGATTAATTTATAGCATTGCTGATATCAGCTTAGCCACTGGGTCTTGCGGCACAAAAACCCAAGGCAACGTCATCTCCACTAGACCAATAACAATCTTTAAAAATAAACATTTAAGAAACTGTAAAAATAATAAATTAAATTAAATAACACATAATCTTAGTCTAACTTCAATGATTTTTTTAAAATTACTACAAATTACACTAAATAATTATCGTGAAAGATTCATATATATCCCGTTGTTGGGGACATAACAAGTGAATTAGTAAAAGTGGAATTTTATTTTATAATAGTGTGGAGATTCTTAAAGATTGTTTCTTAGTCCATGAAGCTTATCTCAAATTTCATTTTAATTTTAAGTTGAATTAAGTGTAAATTATTTTAATTTAGAAATATATAAAATATTCTAAATCTGTTTTTTTTTGTTTTTTCACTTTTTTTAACTAAAATATGATAATTAATTACTTGAAGGTAAATTATTGTAATTACTACTCTTTTAAATTTTAATATACTATTAAATATATATTTAGGATTGGTGTTATATTAGATTATTTTATGTTATAATAGGTTTAATTAGTATTTATTTTTTTATTTTTAATATTTAAAAGATAATTAAAATTTTAAATTAAAATTTAATAAAAATTTATTGTAATTTTAAAATAGATTTTTATGAATTATATATATATATATATATGAAATAGAATAAAAAATAGTAAGTAAGATATATATATATATATATATGAAAGTAATATATGTGATTTGTTGTAGATAAAGTGTTTTTTAATTTTTTAATTGTGATATTAATTTATTTTTAAATGGGTAAGAGCTAGAGAATCTAATATCATAGGTATTTAGTACTATTGGAAGTCTTTTTTTTTACTAGTCATGAATCTATTATTTATTATTATAAGTAAATAAGTTTTGTTTAACATAATGATTTAAATGAAAGTCAAATTCTTGAGATTATATAAACAATGAGAAACTAAGAGTCTAATATTAAAAAAAAATTCTTTTATTAGAAAAAAAATGTTGAACCCTATTTGAAATAAATAAATAAATAAGCTCAATTTTTTTTATTAAACAAGATTTTTTTCTATGACAAAGAAAAAGTAATTTGATTATAAAAGGTTCAACATTCACTAACTTTTATTCTTGATTTCAAGAGTCAAATCAATCTACTCCACAAATAAAATGTCTTAGACACTGCTTTAATAAAAATTAATAAAATGTCTCATACACTACTTTAATAATTTGTTATTATTAAAGGCTACATAAATTCATATTATATAAAATATCTAAATTAAAGATTTTATTATTATTAATTTTTACACCTAAATTTAGATTTTTTAAGAGTTATTAAGAATGTTATTTAGAAATATCAAAAACATATTTATTATTTTTGTCACAAATGTGTAAAAAAATATTTTCTAGACTATTGAAAAATAAACTTGATTCTTTATATTATTAAAATATTTAAGTTAATTTTAAATATATACATCAAAAACTCATTAAAAATGTTATTTATACATATCCCAAAAAATATGTATTATTTTAAAAATACGTATTATTTTAGACACAAATCTGTAAAAGCATATTTTCCCATCATTGTAAAAAGAACTTAACTCTTTGTATTATTAAAAAATTAAAATTAATTTTAAAATATATACATCAATAAATTATTATAAAGGCAATTAAATTTATTTTTTAAAACATACTCATGAATTAGTAATGGGTTGGGTGGTTAAAAACAATGTATTTCTATTTTTTCACCTATTTAAATGACATGGGCTACTTGAAACAACCTCATGTTATCCATTGAAATGACACCCATTGCCACCAGTAAGATGTGGGAAACATTTATTCACTTATCCTCAACTACTTCTAAAGCCAAAAACTCCTAGGGGAGATCCCTATATAATCCTCGAAAAGACACTTAATTTAGCTACCAATTCCTAATGGAGTCCAAATGGTGAGTAAAGGGGTTGTATGTTTTGTACAGTTTTTATACCATCAATATATCCTCATAAATGTTTATCCCACATTGTAACCAACAAAACATAAATGCAATTATTGATCAGAATAAGAATATATCATAGCCTAAAATAATAAGTACAAGGGTGCATGCAACCAGCTATAATTATTAAATTAGCCAATCCATACATCATGTATGCTTCAGTCATTTACTCAAGTACTTACATCAGCATTGTGCACTTGAAACAAAACAATGAACAACACTATATCCAATGTATCAGTAGTGCAATTCACATTCATGAAGGCATGCACACAATTCGCATTCATGAAGGCATGCACACTTACTTGAATTAGATAACTTAAGGTCTGAATTTGCAAAAGTGTTGTATGCACCAACAGTAGGTGTCAGTATATCAAGAATATAAATTCAATCATTACTTACAGCATTTGTAGCAGCATTATAAAGCATATAAGATATCATACTGCATACAAATGCGTGCATTAACTTTCTAACAATAAAGTACAGAGTAAATGTGGATATGTGTGACTATTAGTAGTCTATATGTCTAAGTGAAACATCACTTTGATAATGACACCAGTAGTAGTAAATGACAATGTAAACAATTTATCAAACCGCAAACTCATACAACTCTTTGCATCTACCTTCATAGAAATTAAGCCAACAATTTATGTGTGCATACAACATGTTTCAACCATGTGCAAAGTATTTATAGAAAAAACAACATACTGTTAGAATAATCAACCCATAGTTAGCTACCTTAGACATTAATTAATCCATTTTTGTTGTATTTGCCTAGTTTCCATATACCACCTTATGCAAGTTGTCCTCCACATGTACAAAGTGGTAAAACATGCTAAAAATGAGTCATGGAGCACTTGGAAAACCACTTGGAATCAATTCTACTTTATTCCTGGCCTTCCTAGTGCATGTCTACTTTTTCTGCTTTATTGCCTGCTTTTGCTGAGTTTTAAGGCAATTGGGAAAGTTTGACTAGGTGAAGTTAACTTGTTTTTTGTCCTCATCATCCTCCACTCTTTTCTCCTAAGAAAATCATGTATGAGTTTTCCTTCCATCATCTATTAGCTTTCCTAATTGATTTTTCCAATTCGTGAGCTCCTAACCAGATTTGGAAACTGCTTTATGCACCTATGGGGGATTTGCTTAGATTTAGTAAGCCTGCTTTTGACCAAATTTGAATGGCATCCCAATGCATTCGAATATCTCATGTAATTATTTATTGTGGCAGCCTATGACTTCACAGGGTTGGCTATTGTACACTTATTCAATACAGATTAGTGTTCTGCTCCATATTCAGTCTCCTTTATGTGTAATTTGCATGTGTAATTGGTAATTTTTGTGAGTGTAATTGTTCTAACACCTGGGTTCAATTTCCACATGGTGTCAGAGCCTTTTTAGATCAATTTATCTCCTTCCAATTTGTTATTGCAGGTTCAACATCATTGACTGGGAGCATTCTGCTGACTGAAGCGACAATTTCTGAGCTATGGATCAATCTCAGAAGATCATCTTGACTCCATTTAACTTCTTTGAATGGAAAGCAGAGATGGAGATACTGTTGAGAGAGAAAGGCCTCTACAGAGTGACTATGAAAATAGAATCAAATCCCAATGCAACTGTAGAGAAAATTAAATGGCACAACAGGAGGGATGGGGCCTATGGTCTCCTGTGTCTGAGCATATCCAGAGACCTCCTTTTCCATCTTGATGGATTAACATCACCAAATGAAGCATGGGAGAAGCTTGTTGAGATTTTTGGTAAGACAGATGAGATGAGGGGACATCAAATTGAAAATGAATTGATCTCTCTGAGTCCCAACAACTTCGAATCCATACAACTCTACTTTTCCAAGTTCAAAGCCCTTATTTTGCAGCTAAAACAGCGTGGAATCGAAAAGAAGGAGGAGAAAATGGTTTTGGCCATACTCTCAAAGCTTGGCCCTGACTATTTAATGTTTGTCTCGACCTTCCATGCCACAAAGTTGACAGCTCGAGCCTGGAAAATGCCTATCCTTGCAGATTTCATGGAATCTCTCACAAAAGAACAAGATAAATTGGTGATGATGGGAACCATCAAACCTTCCAAAGACCAAGCTCTAGTTGCTGGATATTTGAGGGTGGATTCAAAAGGAAATAATAAAGCTAAGAAGCCACCTGAGCAAAAGAGAGACAAGAAAAAGTCTCCAGAGGAGCCCCAAGTGTGCATACTGCAGTAAGGTCAATCATCCTGAAAGCTCCTGCATGAAGAAGCAAATTAACATGCTGACCCAAATCCTGGAGAAGAATGGCATCTCCCTTCCTGATAGCTCAAAGAAGAGGGAAGGAGGATCAAATTCAGAAGATAGAGAGAGAGTTCATGCATTAGTTGCTGGCACATCAAGCTCACCTAGTTTCATCATTGATTCTGGAGCTTCAAGACATATGGTTTCAACCAAGGAGGCATTCACCTCACTTGACATGTCGAAAGGTCCACCAATAGTACTAGGAGATGACTCTCTCAATGAAATTTTGGGCAAAGGGAGGATTGATCTTGACCATGGTAAGTTCAGCAATGTATTGTATGTTCCAGGTCTTGCCTCTAACCTATTATCAATGTATCAGATGACCCACAAAGGGTCTCCAAAGAAGGTAATATTCTCCCCTGATGAAGTTGAGATCATAGAGATCTCAAGTGGTAAAGTCATTGCAAAAGGAGTTGCAAATCACACTTCGAAGGTATACATGTTCTCATACTTCCTACCCTACTCAAACCCCTCTGCTCTTCTGATTCATGCTAATGAGGCAAGCAAGATTTGGCATGAAATATTTGGACACCTTAACTATAAGTATATTTATGATCTTAGTGAAAAATAAATGGTCATAGGGTTACCAAAGATTAAGTTTTCCAAAGGATTCTGTCAAGGTTGCATCTTAGGAAAACACCCAGAGCATAAATTTGAGAAAGCTAGTCATGAGAGAACCTCTGCACCTCTTGAGTTGATCCACAATGATGTTGCTGGCCCATTTCCTCATATGTCAATGAGTTAGGACAAATATGCATTGACATTCATAGATGAATTTTTGAGGTAATGCTGGGTTTACTTCCTGAAACACAAGTTTGAAGTTTTTGGCCTCTTCAAAGTCTTTAAGGCTTTGGTTGAAAACCAGTCTGGGAGGAAACTCAAGGTCATCAGATATGACAATGGTGGTGAGTATGTCAAGTCTGAGTTCATTCAATATTGTTCAGATGCAGGTATTTAGATGCATCATTCTATCCCTTACACACCACAGCGAAATGGTGTTGCTGAGAGGAAGAACAGATCACTGAAAGAGATGGCAACCTGCATGATGGAGGCTAATACTTTTCCACCAAAGTTTTGGGCTGAAGCTATAAACTGTGTAGCCTATATCTAGAATAGTTTTCATCATAAACAGCTTGATGGTATGACTCCTTTCAAATCATGGAGTGGGCACAAGCCAGATGTGACCCATTTCAGGATTTTTGGCTCAAGGGCTTGGGCTAGAATTCCAACAGAAAAGAGGAAGGCTTTGCAGCCCCAAATCCAAGAGTGTATATTTGTTGGGTAATATAAAGATTCAAAAGGGTACAATATGATCAATTTTATCACAAAAAAATCCTTCATTGAAAGGAGTGTTCAATTCCAAGAAGAGCCTTTAGCAGCAGTGGAAGTTGGAGAATCCTCTTCACCACCAGAACAATTGAATGTAAGTGAAGAGGTAGTTGAGTTTGCTGATTCTGATATTTCTGATAATGATGATTAGGGTAGGAAGTATGAGAACTATTATATGGGCATAAAGGACCATTCATGCAACTGGAGAACTAGCTGGAAATCCTAATGATCCTAGGAGGACTAGATCTCAGTTTGAGAGTGCTCTGTGTATGAAAGACACTTTGTTTGCAGAGAAATTCTATCTAATGGTTGAATCAGACCCAAAGACATATGAATATGCAGAACATGATCCAATATGGAAAACAGCCATGAAAGAAGAGTTCATCTCACTCCAGAAGAACAACACTTGGGAGCTAGTTGATCTTCCCCCATGGAGGAAGCTAGTTCAGTGTAAGTGGGTTTACAAAACCAAGTTTGTTGCTGATGGTTCAAATTTGAAATATAAGGCAATATTTTTAGCCAAGTTATACTCACAGGTACATGTCATAGACTACAATGAGACCTTTGCACCAGTGGCAAAGATGGATTCCATCAGGCTAGCCTTAGCCATTGCAGCTTCGAAGCAGTGGGAGGTACATCACATGGATGTGAAGTGTTCTTTTCTGAATGGAGATATTACTGAAGATATTTAAATGCATCAACCTCAAGGCTTTTCTACTAATCCATATCTTGTGTGCATGATAAATAAATCATTGTATGGGCTTAAGCAAGCCCCCAGGGCTTGGTATGCCAAGATTGATGGCTTTCTGCTATCATTGAATTTTGTTTGATGCAAGTCAGATCCTAATGTTTATTTGAAGCTGATTGATGGTTATTTGATGATTATTGTCTTGTATGTAGATGAAATTCTCATTACAGGAAGCTCAAAGGATGAAGTTTCCTCCTTGAAGGATGCAATGAACCATGCATTCTCTATGACTGATTTGGGGTTATTGAGCCAATTCTTAGGGCTCGAGATTGCTCAAACCAAACATGGAATAAAATTACATCAGTACAAGTATGCCTTGGATTTGCTGAGCAAGTTCAACATGAAGGATTGAAAGCCAAGCAAGACTCCCTTCCTTTCAGGAGTTAAGCTTGAAGAAGCAGATTCTTCACCTATGGTAAATAATACACTGTATAGAAAACTGATTGGGTGTTTGCTGCACCTTACACATACTCGACCTGATATTTCTTATGTAGTAAGTGTGGCTTCAAGATTCATGGATCAGCCTCATGAGATCCATTGGAGAGCAGCTGAAAGGATCCTTAACTTTGTTCAGGGAACAAGGACTCATGGGATCTTCTACAAAGCTAAATTTGATCTTGATTTGATTGGGTTTACTAACAGTGATTGGGAAGGTGACAACATAGATCGAAATTCAACATCAGGATATGTGTTCATGCTTGCTGAAGGACCAATCAGCTGGTCAAGCAAGAAACAGAGTGCCATTGCACTCTCATCTACAAAAGTAGAGTACAGAGGAGTTGTAAATGCAGCAACTCAATGTTTATGGTTGCAGGGGTTACTTGGTGAGTGTGGCTTTGAATCAGAATACTCAACTACTATCTATTGTGATAATTAGAGTACCATTCGAATTTGCAATGATCTAGTTTAGAGATAGAGAACCAAAGACATTGAGATCCATATGCACTACATCAAACAACTTGTGCATGATGGAACCATTCACCTACTCTTTTGTTCATCTTCAGAACAAGTAGCAGATATCTTCACCAAAGTTTTTTGTGAGAAGACATTCAGCAATCTCAAATCACTATTGGGGATTGTTGATCATGCTATGAAGCATGAGTGATGACAATATTTTCAAATTTTGTTTTACTGTCCATGTTTAAGGGAGGATTTTTCCCACTGGGTTTTTGCCTCTTTCCTTGGTTAAATGGACATGCAGTATGTAAAGGGTGACTAATGCTTGTTGCTAGGCCCTATAATTTTCTGATATTTTACTCATAATTCAGGCTTAAGTGGGGGTGTTAGAATAATCAACCCATAGTTAGCTACCTTAGACATTAATTAATCCATTTTTGTCTTATTTGCCTAGTTTCCATATACCACCTTATGCAAGTTGTCCTCCACATGTCCAAAGTGGTCAAAATTGATAAAACTAAGTCATGGAGAGCTTGGGAAACCACTTGGAATTAATTCTACTTTATTCCTGGCCTTCCTAGTGCATGTCTATTTTTTCTGCTTTATTGCTTGCTTTTGCTGAGTTTTAAGGCAATTGGGAAAGTTTGACTAGGTGAAGTTAACTTGTTTTTTGTCCTCATCATCCTCCACTCTTTTCTCCTAATAAAAGAATGTATGAGTTGTCCTTCCATCATCTATTATCTTGCCTAATTTATTTTTCCAATTCGTGAGCTCCTAGACAGATTTGGAAACTGCTTTATGCACCTATGGGGGATTTGCTTAGATTTAGTAAGCTTTCTTTTGACCAAATTTGAATGGCATCCCAATGCATTCGAATATCTCATGTAATTATTTATTGTGGAAGCCTATGACTTCACAGGGTTGGCTATTGAACACTTATTCAATATAGATTAGTGTTCTGCTCCATATTCAGTCTCCTTTGTGTGTAATTTGCATGTGTAATTGGTAATTTTTGTGAGTGTAATTGTTCTAACACCTGGGTTCAATTTCCACACATACTGGCAGGATCATTTACATCATTATCATAACATTACAAGAATAAACATGTATTCTTTTTAGGGTAAGTAATGAGGAGTTAACCAAACGTTTTCACCCATAAAGTATGCAAGTCATTGTTTGTGTAACTTGTGTGCAGACTGTGTGGATAATGCAGGAGAAGGACAATAAACCACAATGTTAGGTTGAGGAGGAGTGGAGGTCTAGGGAGAAAGGTAGAGGAGGCTACTATGGTAGTTAGGTTTGATTTTAGGACTATTTTAGCGATTTTTAGGGAAGAAATTAAGTTTTAGGATTTTTTTTTATAATTTTAGGGACTAATACAATTTCACCCTGGGGTTTCTAGGGACAAATATGACTGGGTGAAATTGTAGGAGAGAGGGCCGAAATTTTAGGAGGACAAAAAAATTGAATTTTTTTTTTTTTTTTGATTTTCTAGGGTTTTAACATAAAATTGCAGTCCTAATTTTAACCCTAATTATACCATGAAAATAAAAATTTTCACATGCAAATGCAAGAGAGACTAACCCTAGATTCTAGGTTTTTCAAAAGGGAATGTGTGAAAACAAAAGGAGATCCTACCCTAGCAAAATCCCTACCCAACCTAGGGCTTCTAGAGTGGATGGATAAACTAGTGAGGAAGGGTTCCTAGGTCAAGATAATAGCCTAGAAAAACTAAGGAGAAACCCTAAGGTACCATCATAAGGAGACACACCTCATTTTTCCAAGGTGACAAGAATGAAAGGTAATGGCCTGTTCTAGGAAAAAGTGAAACACTAGGCCCTACAACTAAGACTTGAACATTCACATCCACCAACTTTCAAACAAAAAGATGAGAAGTCTGACCTTTTAGTGCTCATGTTCACCCAACAAATCAAAATATCACAAAGTAGATAACTTCACCAAATAATTACCAGAAAAATCCTTGCTTTAACCCAGAAAAACCTCCTCAAGAAAAGCGGATCCATCCATAGAGCCCTAGTAAGGGTAAACAATGCATACTGTATTATCCCATAAGCCATCTATTTAAAATGAAAGTGAGGAGATCTATTTATATGATCTCACACTCACCTTTTACAAAATATCCATACCTACATGCCTTAAAATAATTCAAACTAAAATTATAAAATGTCAATTGAAAATTAAAAGAAAATAATAATAAAATATAGCTCAAGGTAGGCTACTTGGGGTATTTGTACCCTCAGGTGCCAAAACATGCTCAAATAAGAAAATTAATCCGAATGAAAGGTTGGAGTGAGATGGAAGGAGGGCGTTATACCCCATATAACCCCTAGAATGTTGTAAAATCCTTTGATGTCATACTCAAATAATGAAAAGGCCAGACATGGAGGGTGGCTTTCCTCTAAGGAGATAAGGCTAGAGAGAGTAGGAACCCACTGACTAAAGGGCCATGAAGGTGTCATAAGCGGCTATGAAGGGATACAAATGTCTCACAGCTAAAGAAAATGCCACTAAATCACATAAACATGATATGGAGCCACGTGACCCAGTGGTCAACCCTTAGGGGCCCCGAACACCAACCCTGAGGTTAACAAACCCCAATAAAGGACACTCGACCATTCCATTAAGCCATAGTTCCCATAAAGGATGACCAAAGGGCCCAAACATGAACACCATTGCTCGATAACACCCCTCCTGGTCAAAAAATTTCCCATGTCTCCCTGGGCTACACCTGAAGGTGCGATTGGTACAGGTGTAGGGTAACACTGGCTCCAACTGTGGGGTGAGTGTTATTCCCGAGAGTGATCAAGAACCCGTGAATATATTGGTACCTATAGACCTTCACACATATCAAATGTCCAATAGGATTAAAATCATCTAAGGGAAGACACTTTCATCCTTCCTTGTTTGCAAAATGAGGGAAAACAACTAAGAACAATGAAAACTAACTAGACAATGAAAATACACCAAATGTAATGCACCTAAATATTTCTAATGCAACTAACCTCTCCTAACCTAAAATTTTCAATCAAAGTAGGTTAGGTGAAATCATACCACCAATGTAACCATCTGATTAAGCAATACATACCATACATCTTACCTTTGTCATGTAGTGTAATCCATGACAATACCTCATTGATGATATGTTGAGTTTGTACCAGGATCTTCATCTGGATGAGTGTAAGAAACCAAAACTTATTAAGAACCTGGAATACTTGAAATCGATTCCATAGATAAGCAATGATTTGACAAGCTTCATTGATCCATCCTTCTAGCAGGCTAATGTATGGATCACCTTTATCATACATGTCTTCTAAGAGAATTTTTTTCATGAAACTTTCCCGTAAATCCTAGACTTGGGAGGCTATCCATAGATTCATACCTTGGAAATATTCATATGTGAGCCACAACATAGAGTCTACATTTACTCAAACATTTATTTTGGCATACAAGTACAATCCTTATCCTTTTCAGAATCATGTTAGTAACCCCAATAATCCTTGAAATTTTGAAATTTTCAACAATATAATTCATACCTTCATGCTTCAAATGAAAATATAAACATCAAATATTATGAAACTGAGGGATGAAAATCATACATTTCCACCTACCTTCCTTGATCTTGTTGATATGTATCATTAAGGGCTTTCCGATGTAGGGTAGAGTGGGTTGAATGACTTCTTCATCGCTTCTTGAGGAGCACAACTAAGAGTGATAACCTGGGCTCATCATATGCTGAATATCTATAAAAGAATCCTCTATGCAACATGCTTCCCTGCTACCCAACGAGTATGAAAGGGACATCATGGAAGAATCACTAGAGATACGTGGTGCCAATTATTTGAACTTTTTATCATAATGGGCCACCTACATACAACAACTATCTAAAAAGTATGGTGGTGCTTCATATTCAATTATGATGGAAAATGGGTTGAGCCATTATTCATTATTAGCCTCATAAGGAGAAGGAACAATGATATATCCTTCCATAGGGTCTTCATAAATCATGTCCTCATCATCCCTACTTAAGGCGACTGAAATCTCTTCATCCCAGATAGTGTCAAATTATGGCTCAACCTGAGTAACTTCATCAAGATGTTCTTCCTTGATGCAATGTATGGAGACAATGCTACCGTGGTCTCAAGGAATCATAGAAATAAGAACCCATAAATGTCCAATAACTATCATGCTTATAATTCCCTTCATTATGTTCCTAGACATCTGGTATGTCATAAGGAGTTTTTGTATGTTGGAAGCGAGAACTCATCCTATCTTTATGTTCTTCATCTTATTTGGCTAAGACTTTTGGATATTCATATATAGGACCATCGTCATATTCCTTTGGATGAGGAGCTTCATCTAATATGATTGAGATATCATCGGTTAGATCTTAAACAATGCTTGCTTCGACCTGGTCCTTGTTTTGGGATTCCTTGCTAAACAAGTCCCTTGCATGCTTGACATGACGTATCCATTTTTCATGTTGCTATGAATCTCAGTGGCTACAGAACGTTTCCATAAATTTTTCAAAGGATGATATCGTTCCTTTATCTAGGCCCACAAACCAAGAAATGGCCTTTCCTCCTAGGTGAAGGACAAATGATCGCATGTAAACGTCTTATTTTTCTTTAATACCATATTCTGAATCCACAGTCATAAACCATTCCACATGGTCACCCTTTAAGGCATGCTAAAATACCTATGGTAAATCATCTGAATATCTTGGGAAGCCTGATAAATCAAGAGGAGAGAAACCTATTTCCATTTTAGTAGTAGTTGGATTATCGGGATCTTTGAATTCAAATGGAATATCATCTTTGATTCCGTTGCTTGAATCAACTTGTGTCTAGTTGCTTCCCAATTTTTCTTCCCATATTCTGTCGATCATGGTATTTATTTCTTGTTCTTCGATACTATAATCCCAATCCATGCTGAATTAGTCGATGAACTACCTGAGTGAAGAAAATCATTTTTGAGGAAAACCCTCATACCAATTTTCCACATATAAGTTGTCTTCTAGGAAAATAAATAGTAGAAATATCCTCATTCTGATGTCTTCGTGCATGATTTTGGTTTCCAAGATGAATTGCATGAATTCTTTCACATGTGTTGTTGCATTGTGCTTATACTATTCGAATAATGGGAAAAGTGTCTTCCCATCATCTTGAATGGCATACTTGTGAAAAAAACCTGGAATGCATGAGAAGTCCAATATGTCCATCCAAAATTCATAATTGGATGCCATCTCATCAGGATTCCTTGTATTTATATATTACTTATTTTATTTTTCTTTGATTGGAGTCACAAGGAGAGACCTGCCAGGTTAGTTAAGAAAATTAAACCAAAGTACTAAATAAAACAAGGGTGTACCTGATAGATGGGATGTGATGAGTTCTTTATGGAGCTTCCAAATAAGCCTATAGGTTATTCCTAAATATATATGAAATCATGTACAATGAGGACTCAAGGCTTACCAACTATGTCGTTCTCTTGCAAATAAGTCACATCAATGAATTTGAAGTCCCTGGCAACGGTGCCAAAATGTTACGAGTTGAAATGGAAGGCCTTGTTACCGGTAATCCATGGGGGGTTCACCTAGTGAACTAGATACGTAGCATGATATTTCATAGGATATTAAAGAATATCCATAATTTCATAAAATATTGGAAAATTCCTCCTAAAATTGTATTGTTGAACCCCCCTTCCAATATACCTTTCCAATTAAGAAAACAACTAGTTTCACCAGATATTGTAGGTATACATTTTAATCAACTCATTTTTAATAAAACCTTTATATTATATTATCAAGTTGTAACAAATAGGATTCCTAACTCATCTTAGTATAAGGAAACATGATGCTCAATAAAATAATAGTATAATGCTATAAAGATCCCACCAAGATTGTATAAGGGTTGACTGATAATTTGTAGCGTTAGATGGTGGAAGACCTAATGAATTTTAAATAGGGAAGGAAAAATGCGTAAAAGGAAACCCAATCAAGAGAGCAATGTAATAAAGAACATAAAATACTATAAATCCAATATTTAGTGCAATGCTTCGAAAATATGACACAACAGGATTTGAACCCAAAATTCGACAACAAAATCCAACGATATCCAATGTCGGGTATGGATGTGTCGAATTGCAATGACGAAAACTATCTAACCTTCCAAAATATTTTAGACTTGTCTAATATCCAACTAATACCACGTTGATTTTACGACGTCCCTTTAACATCTCATAACCGACGGTTTTGGTGTCGAATAGCCGACTCACATGTGTCAGATATTTGCACCAATCACGGTGTCGAAAAATTGACAAGCATGTGCCGGATTTTTCCATTAGAGGAAATTTGGGGTCTAAAATGGGCCTTATAAGAAAATGTGGAAAAATAAGTTTTTGTGAGTTGGAATTCAAGAACCAATAGAATTTCAATAAAATAAGTCAACCATAATGGTTGAATTGACATATTTGTCATTAAAAAAAACTACATTTTTTGTTCGTATTTTCGACATATCTCCCTGTGTTTTTACTCAAATTTCGATCAAGAGAGCTCGTTGGATGCGAAATTTGATTTCGCATCTAACGAGTACCCACACTGCATACTTTTGATGGACTCCACTGCCCCAAAAACAAGAAATACCTGAAAAATGTGATGATGACATCATCATCACGTTTTTTCAGGTATTTCTTGTTTTTCGGGTAGCGGGGTCCATCAAAAGTATGCAGTGTGGGTACTTGTTGGATGCGGAATCAAATTCCGCATCCAACGAGCTCTCCCAATCGAAATTTGAGTAAAAACACAATGAGATATGTCAAAAATACGAACACAAAAAGTAGTTTTTTTCTTTCTTCCTCCAAAATTAATCAATATTATTTTATTATTTTAACTAATATTTTATTATTTTCCTTAGGAGGCCCATTTTAGACCCCAAAATTCCTCTAATGCTAACGTTCACTATGTTTACGACATTGGATATTCAACCAGTGTGTGTTTATAAACATTTGTGAAGCAATGGATGGTTTTAGGAATTGTTTTAGGAATTGTTTTATTCTTCAACGAGTGGTTTCGGGAATCTTTTTTTCTTCGACAAACATTTTTTGGGAAAATTTTTATTTCTTCGACAAACCTTCGTTTGAGAAATTTGTGATGCGTGGAACTTGATCTTTTAAGATTCTCGATAGTATTCATTCACGAAGTTTGTGACAAAATGTCAAATAGAAATATTCTTGATCCAAACAAAAACAATCGAGAATTTCTTGCTAGACTATGGGATGCAACGAAATGAAGGGGTGATGGAAAATGTTATTGTCCATGTACTCAATGCAGGGGATTTAAGAGGAGAAGAATATTGATCTCAACAGCCACAAAACATTGCAAGGAACATGGACACACTGAGGGGGGGAATGAATATCTTCCATTTGTAGGTTTAGCATTACAAAGTTTTTTATATTCTTTGCTTTGGTAAATGTATGTAGTTTTTTAATATTTCCTATATTAATGTATATCTATTGATGTTTTCATGTATTTATAAAGAAAATACACCCGATGGCCTATCGTCTAGAGGAAGTGCTTTCGGAACAAGTTCCCAATCAGGATCATGGAGCGTCTATGTTTAATGGAGAACAAGTGAATTATCATATTGAACAATATGATCATACTGATAACGTAGTTGAAGATGATGGTACAAATACATTGATCCATGATTCATTTAATGTTATAATGGATGATGACGATTATAATGAAAATGATGATGACTTTGATGATGTTCACGATATACCTCTTCTCGATAAGGCACATGAACCCCTTTATGAAGGCTCCAAAACAAATCTTCTCTCTGCTATATTGTTGATAATGAACTTGAAGTTTTTGAATGGTATTTCAAACATATCAATCACACGGATGCTAAGGTATGTAAAATAATCAATCACATATATAGGATCGTCATAAAGTTTATCTGTATTCTTCTAATAATTATATTGTTAACTAATTATTGATAATCGTACAGATGAAATGTGTTTCATTAATATTATTTATTTATTATATTAAGTGTATTTTTTTTTGTAGTTTGATAGCTGAATTTTTGTTACCACCATCAAATATCTTACCTCGCACATATTGAGATTTATCTACCATCATGAAAGAGATTGGAATGCATTATGAAGCAATTCATGCATGCCCTGATGACCTTGTTATATATTATAATCAACATGAATTTGCAACAGAATGTCTATAATGTCATATAAGTATAGTATCAAACTAATCAAGTAACAAAAAATGTACCTCAAAAGGTTATTCGTTATATTCCTATCATTCCACGTTTGCAATGAATGTTCAGGTGCAAGAACATAGCGCAATTGATGGCATGTTATTCGAATGCATGCAGATTGACCTCTACCGAGGTCATCCAATTCCCTGCCAGTTCGTCCATTCCTTACGCACAACAGTTTCTGGAATAAATACAACCGATCCACCACATATTTAAAATATAAAAAAAACTATCCACGAAAAATCTTCATGATAAATAATACAACCCATTATAATACATATAATTGAATGCTCTTCTCTTAATAATCGGATCTCCAATAAATATTTATCACAGAGACAACAAAGAGACAATGAAATTTAGGTTTTAATTAAGAGTCAAGAGGCAGAAATTCAACATAAATTGACCTCGCAGCTGTAGGCGTTCGCTGGTACTAAGTTCCTCCATTCCAGTTTCCTGCCAGTTCATCCATTCGTTATTCTTACACATAGTAAGCTACATATTTATACACAGTACGCTAAACTGATCAATGAACCAAGAAAAACCTACCAAAATCGATCTTCAACATCAGGCTCTACTTTTACCTCTACCTCCTTCCGACATGAGATATAATTAGGGATTTCAAGAAATAACAAGGCCAGTAACCCTCGGATACCATTCCATCAAATGATTTTAAATTAACATCGGCTTTTTTTTGGATGAGTATGTTATTACCATACACCAATCACCCTCGGACGCCATCTGGTAACGGCTAGTCAGGATTGGAAATGAAACCGAAATAATGTGGTTATCATACAATGAAATGATTTTTAATCTCCCGCTCTTTATGGACATTAAATCAATATTCTGACGTGGACAACGCTCCATGCGTAGATTGTTGCACCCAAGAGGAGTAATATGACGGCCGATGATGTAAACATAGTCCATGACCGTTTCTCTAAAATTTAATTTTAATTTTAACTTGAATTAAGTGTAAATTATTTTAATTTAGAAACATACAAAATATTGTAAATCTGTTTTTTTTTGTTTTTTCACCTTTTTAACTAAAATTTAAATTTAAATTTAATAAAAATTTATTGTAATGTTAAAATAGATTTATATATATACATATATATTAAATAAAATAAAAATAGTAAGTAAGAATTAGTTATATATATAAAATAAAATAAGATAAGTAAGATAAGTAATTTGTTGTAAATAAAGTGTCTTTTTAATTTTAATTATGATATTAATTTATTTTTAAATGGATAAGAGTTGGAAAATCTAATATCATAGATATTTACGCCGATAGGCGTATATCAATGGTATTTTGGGGGGATGGACTTGCTTGAGCGGATCATCAAGATCCTGCAAATCTCGCCAAGTGGATGCTCAAGATTATCCCAATCGTCTGATATTTTAACTAACAGTTTAGAGATTTGTTTATAAAATCAGTTAAATGTTGTTAAGGAAATCAGGTGCACGTGTGGCTGATTCTGGTTACGGCTGCAATGTGGCAGGATGCAGCCCTTTTCAGTGGTGGAGGTTACGCCCACTAATGCAGGATGCATCCCTTCGCGGTGGTGGAGGTTATGCCCACTAATGCAGTTGCCGTAACTGCAATCCAAATCGCAATAACCTCTCTGAGGCAGATTCTCTTGGAAGGCCAAGAGAAGGAAGCTATGCAGAGATATGGAAAGGCTCCTGATCATTTGCAAGAAGAGCAGTAACTGCCGAGCCTTGGGCGATATTGGGAACTTTGTGGGTGCTCATTCCACGAAATGTTTTGTTAAAAAAGAGGCAGCAGGAGCAGAGTATGCGAATACATTTTCTTTCTGCTAAGAACATCATCTATTTGACTGTTATAAAAAGCTTTCCCTGATTTTTAACTTCGTTTTACAAGCTCTCCCTGATTTTTAACTCCTGTAAACTGATTGGCCTTCAAGAACCATGTCGTTGGTAGGAAGAAATCTATTTCAATTGTTAATCATCCGGTCACTAGGTGAGGATTCAATCAATGTGTATGGGTTTCCCAACTCCATGGACAAAACGTTCAGTGATCCTCAGTAATTGATATTCTATGTTTGATTTTGTCCATAGGCAATTCGCTGCCACTTTGGCCCAAAATAAATACCTGACACAGGTAAGACTATTTTCAATCTACCCTCAAGGAGCTCTTTGTATTTATATAGGTAATGCATGTATGGCCTGGGTGGGTTGTATTGACATTTGTTAATTGCAAACTGGAAATGGTTTGGTGTATTATATGGAAGGGTGAGGAGGAAAATTCGCTACGTGCAGCCAAGCAGTTAAGAACAATGCAGGAATCCAAAAGGGAGAAACCAGACCCAGTACCAGGCCCTCGCCGAATCATCACTCGATCTAGGGCAGCATCGTTGAAATTGAATTTGTTGAAGATTTATGAAAATGAACCCATGATAGTGGATTCAGCTGTTGATGACAAGGTCACTTACATATGATTTGTGCTTTTGAAGTCTGCCTCTTCATGCATATGATTGCTTCTGATACACCCCCAGCCCATGTTTCAAGATCATATGATTTTTCTATTCTGCCATTGTTATAAGCTTCTTCCAGTAGAAAAAGGCATTGATATGCAATGCGATCCCTACGAGTACTACAAAAGGGGTTCAAACTCCATATTTTTGTGCTTAACTTCATCTCTTAACTTTATATTTATGGAATATCATGGCAGAATTACTCAGAGCATTATTTCATGGCACGAGGATGTAGATGAAACCTCTGAAATGGAAATAGAGGAGGCGGAGAATCCAGTGCCTCACATACACGAGGACCCAGTGCCTAACATTGACGAAGGTGATGAGGGAAATCCATTTGCGGTCGCTAAATATATAGAGGATATGTCTACGTTCTACTGTGAAACTGAGGTCATTATTTGATATTTTGAATCTACATTAACATACGTTGATGTCAACCCTTTTGGGCTCCTGGATCCTGACATTCTCTCTATTGAATTATTATATCAGAATCCAGATTTCTTGTTTTGTTGAATGTTTCGTGCACATTCAAAACTTTTAGATGAGTGTGGCCCTAACAATCTCGAGAGTAACTAACAATCTTGAATTCATGGGAGGACCTTAGTTGTGTTCCTCGGGACTACATGTATCGTCAAACTGACCTAAATCACACTATGAGAGCTGGTGTGGTAGAATGTATCGTTAAGGTCTTCCCTAAAACCTTCCTATAATTTTATGAATGACTTCCTATCATTTTATGAATGGCAGGTTACTGATATTTATCCTTATAAATACTGATTTCCATTGAGAGTAATGATGCCATTTTCTTCATGAGGCCATATAACCAGTGCACCTTCAGAATGAAGGTGCACTGGTTATATGGCCTCATGCCTGAAACTTTGTTCCTCGCAGTCAACCTTCTAGATAGATATCTTTCCTCTCAAAGAGGCATAACAAAACGTAACGAGATGCAGCTTGTTGGGATAATTGCCATGCTCATGGAATCCAAATATGAGGACCCCTATGTTCTTTGTGTTCAAGATTTGTTAAACAAATCGAATCCTTTGTACACAGTAAATGATGTTTTGCAAATGGTATGTAAAAGTTATTAATGCATTTGTGTAAATTCCACTGAAGGCTTTGTGTTTTCTCTAAGCTTGGATAATCAATAATAAATTTCCTTTGATTAAAGGAGAGCTCGATGCTCAGGACCTTGCAATTTAAAATATCTATCTCGACTCCTTATGTTTTCTTGAATAGATTCCTCAAGGTAGCTCAAGCTGATAAGCATGTAAGTCTCACCTCGTTCATGTTTACAAGGCATTATCTTGCACTTTCCATATTTATGTTGTTGGTTTGATTTCTACAATGTTATATTTATGCCCAAAATATCTCTATATTGTGATTTAGTTGAAACTAAGATTACCCTATTTTATGTATTTTATGTTGTAACATGTAAATGGATATTTTTGATCTGAATCATTTTCGGTGATTTTATAGCTGGAGATAGTGTCTTTCTTTCTAGTGGAACTGTGCCTTGTGGAGTATGATATGTTGAAATACCGTCCATCTATGGTAGCAGCTTCTGTATTATATAATGGCAAGAAGACGGTCAGTAGGTTTCCACCTTGGAACAAAACAATGGAACACTACACTGGCTATACTGAAGACTAGCTTCAGTGAGTTGCAGCATTTATATTTTCTATTCTTACAGTTTCGATCTTTTAAAAAAAATTTCAACTTGAGTATCCCACTTCAATATTCTTTTACCTTGTCTATTACTACTCCCATTCATTGTTAGCGTTTTGCTCTTTCTATGCAGAATGTTCCGATCTTATTTAAAAATTTTCAACTTGAGTATCCCAATTCAATATTCTTTTACCTTGGTCTATTACTACTCCCATTCATTGTTAGCATTTTGCTCTTGTTATGTAGAGAATGTTCCAAGTTGATGGTAGGGTTTCATCATAATTCCGGTAGGGGAAACCTTATCGTTGTCCACAAAAAGTACTCCAGGCAGGAATTCAGCCGCGTGGCAGACTTGGAACCGGCCATTTTCAATCGACAAAGTTCAACTTGAGTATCCCAATTCAATATTCTTTTACCTTGGTCTACTACTACTCCCATTCATTGTTAGCGTTTTGCTCTTGTTATGCAGAGAATGTTCCAAGTTGATGGTAGGGTTTCATCATAATTCCGAGAGGGGAAACCTTATCGTTGTACACAAAAAGTACTCCAGGAAGGAATTCAGCCGTGTGGCAGACTTGGAACCGACCATTTTCAATCGACAAAGATAATTATAATCGACAAAGATTCCTTAATTGTTCTTATTCTGTACCGTTCTTTCATTCCTTTTTACCGATCATTGTTCGTGTACTCTTATTAAATCTTGCACTTTGGCTCATTTATTCACTCCACTACAGAGCTTACTTATTTGTATATTGACGGATATATATGTGTTACTTATTTCTATATTGATGGATAACCAAGTTGAGAAAACCATAAACATTCAAGCACACAAAATAAGAGATAGATAACTCAAACATAAAGATTTGTTTTTATTATTACAAAGTAATTTTTTTAACAAAATATATTTAAACATAAGGTCTTTATATGTTTGTAGCTTTGTGAATCAAACATATTGATATAGGATGAAGAAGGTTTAAGATAAAATAATAGAAAATGTATTTGTTTTACAACTAAGTTACACTATAAAATATAGGTAGGAAGTCTATCTCTAAGAAAACTAGATCTTTGCATAATGATAAGTGGATATCTTAACACATAGAAAAGTTGGAGCAATGAAAGTTTTTCATGCTCTAAAACAAGGATAAGTTTCTAGCATGACTATTACTACTAGGTTCAAGTGCATATTGCAAAAGGCAATTTAGTCCACTTTGCAACTAGAGAATATAAGAAAGTGTCCCATAATTCCTTCCCTTAAGCTATGGGAAGTTTTTTATTATTAATAAATTCACCCTCTAAGTAATACATAAACTTGATTTCTATCAAAATGGAATATTAATTGCATTATCTTTGTTTGGCCAAAGTTGGTGGTGACCATGTGTATCTAATATAGTTTCAAATGGAAAAATCAAATTGGGAATTTTTCACAAGGAACCAATTACCACTATGATGAGGAGGCTTATCAAAATGGTTTCTTATATAGTGTAACCTCATGTAATTATGGATGGATTTTCCTATAGATGGGAAATTAGTAAGAAATTAGGAAGCTACACCTTTAGATGGCAAGAATAACCTTAAAGGTCAATTTAATAATTTATTTAACAATTTAAGTTCACCTCAAGAAACATTGAAATATATAAGCAACATAGTTTTATTTGTACTTACTTTACCACCATAAAATTGTTTATAGTGAAATAATGACATCTTAGAAATTAACTCTCACTCTATCAAGCATCCAAGGCATAAAATCCCTTGAGCTGCAAGCCCTGCAAGCCCCCTTTAATTTCCTAAACTTGAGGAAAGGTTTGTAGTGGCTACTTGATAGAGACAAAACAATGTTGCTTAAAAACAAAAATTACCATATTTAAAGCATAGCCAAAAAAATGATAATAAATCTGAAAGTAATGCAATAAGACATAATGATCAATTACATAGTGATCAATCTCAATACATATTCTTCTTTATGATATCATACAAAATTTAATATCATTGAAATCAATCCATCTTAACAATAATATTAAATCACATTGCATTTTGGAATATACAAATTTCAAATTAGAGGGATTGTAGATAAAAAACACAAATCTCCAACACTCAAAGGGTAGTGTTTCTATATACTTGGCTAACTATGGTAAATGAATCAAATCAATTTTTTTTTACTATTTAACTAAATGATATCTCAAACCATTTCATTTCCCATTGCATAGATTTCAAATTAGAGGGGTGTTAGATCATAACCCTTAAATCAATAGATCATATTGTCTCTTAGTGTAACTAATCATATTAGGGTTTTGACTATTTAACTTAATGATATCATACAAGATGGCAAGAAATTATAGTAATTGAATGAGATTGGGGTTTCCACTATTTAAATGTGATGATTATATCTACTCAACTAACTATGGTAACTAAATTATATTAGGGTATCTAAGTTCTAAGTTATATATTAAGGTATGGACTCTTTCACTCTCGTGATTATATCCACTAGGATAACTATGGCAATCAAATAATATTAGGATTTCAACTACTTTACTATATAAATAGCAATAACCACATTAAATTAATAATGTGTCTGAATACGCCGATAGGCGTAAATTTAGGCACATACTTTTTATATTAATGTTTTTCCCTAGATCCAAGATTTGACATATCAATAATGTGACATTCGAAGTTCATTGTGTTATGCTACATTGTGACATTGAGTATGTCTAATATGACAAAGGATTATGTCCCATTCTAACATTCATTAAGGATTAAAAAATGATATACACCCACACAACCCAATATATGACACATTCATAATGTAAGTTTTGACGTCCATCATTGTGACATTCATCAAGGGTTATGCCATATTCTCATGTTTATTATGGTTATGTTGCATTTTGTAATTCATTATGGATTATGTTGCATTCTATTTTTATTAAGGATTATATTGCATTGTGACATTCATCCATGGTACATTCTTTAATGGCTTTGTTGCATTGCAACATTCATTGACCCTTACATTATGTTGGATTGCGACATTCCTCAATAGTGCATTCCTTAATGGTTTTGTTGCATTGGGACATGCATCGCAACGATTGAAACATTTATTCCATGGATATTAAAATTCATCATTCCTCAATGCTTATCTCACATTATTCACCATCGTGTTGTAATAATTTTCTTGATATATATATATAGTCGTTTGACAAAAGAAATGGTTTAAACCAGTAATGTAGAATGTTATGTCGCGTTGTGATGTTTGTCAAGGTTTATGTTTCACTGTGATGTTAGAGTTCATGTTATATCACATTACGACGCTAAGCCATGGTTTGTTACAGTGCTTGGTTGGTATGTCAACACAATCAAAGATGTGACACATTAATAATGTGATAGTGGGCATTTAATAAACGTTATGTCGCATTGTGACGTTTATCATGGGTTATGTTACATTAGTGACATTCATCAAGGGTTATGTCACATTGTGTTATTTTTCAAGGGTTATGTCGCATTGTGATGTTTATCAAGGTTTACGTTTTGCTGTGATGTTATCGAGGGTTATATCACATTACGACATTAAGCCATGGTTTGTTACAGTGGGCGTTTAATAAGCGTTATGTCGCATTATGACGTTTCTCATGGCACATTGTGATATCTGTCAAGGGTTATGTTGCATTGTGATGTTTATCAAGGTTTACGTTTCACTGTGACATTATCGAGGGCTATATCACATTATGACGTTAAGCCATGGTTTGTTACAATGGGCATTTAATAAGCCTTATGTCACATTGTGATGTTTATCACAGGTTATGTTACATTAGTGAAATTTATGAAGGGTTATGTCACATTGTGATATTTGTCAAGGGTTATGTCACATTGTCATATTTGTCAAGGGTTATGTCGCATTATGATGTTTATCAATGTTGACGTTTCACTATGATGTTATCAAGGGTTATATCGCATTACAATGTTAGGCCATGGTTTGTTACAATGTCTGGTTGGTATATGTCAACACAACCAAAGATGTGACACATTAATAATGTGATAGTGGGTGTTTAATAAGCGTTATGTCACATTGTGACGTTTATCACGGGTTATGTTACATTAGCGACAGTCATTAAGGGTTATGTCAAATTCTGATATTTATCAAGGGTTATGTCACATTGTGATGTTTATCAAGGTTTACGTTTCCCTGTGATGTTATCGAGGGTTATATCACATTACGACATTAAGCCATGGTTTGTTACAGTGGGCGTTTAATAAGCGTTATGTCGTATTGTGACGTTTATCATGGGTTATGTTACATTAGCGACATTCATCAAGGGTTATGTCACATTGTGATATTTGTCAAGGGTTATGTCGCATTGTGATGTTTATCAAGGTTTACGTTTCACTCTGACGTTATCGAGGGTTATATCACATTACGACGTTGAGACATGGTTTGTTATAGTGGGCGTTTAATAAGCGTTATGTCACATTGTGACATTTATCACAGGTTATGTTACTTTAGCGACATTCATCAAGGGTTATGTCACATTGTGATATTTGTCAAGGGTTATGTCACATTGTCATATTTGTCAAGGGTTATGTTGCATTGTGATGTTTATCAATGTTGACGTTTCACTATGATGTTATAAGCCATGGTTTGTTACAGTGGGCATTTAATAAGCGTTATGTCGCATTGTTCCATTTATCACGGGTTATGTTACATTAGCAACATTCATCAAGGGTTATGTCACATTGTGTTATTTCTCAAGGGTTATGTCGCATTGTGATGTTTATCAAGGTTTACGTTTCACTCTGACGTTATCGAGGGTTATATCACATTACGACGTTGAGACATGGTTTGTTATAGTGGGCGTTTAATAAGCGTTATGTCACATTGTGACATTTATCACAGGTTATGTTACTTTAGCGACATTCATCAAGGGTTATGTCACATTGTGATATTTGTCAAGGGTTATGTCACATTGTCATATTTGTCAAGGGTTATGTCGCATTGTGATGTTTATCAATGTTGAATTTTTAGTGCGATGTTATCGAGGGTTCTATCGCATTATGATTAAGCCATGGTTTGTTACAGTTGGCATTTAATAAGCTTTATGTCGCATTGTGACGTTTATCACGGGTTATGTTACATTAGCGACATTCATCAAGGGTTATGCACATTGTGATATTTGTGAAGGGTTATGTAGCATTGTGATGTTTATCAAGGTTTACGTTTCACTATGACGTTATCGAGGGTTATATCACATTAAGACGTTTAGCCATGGTTTGTTACAGTGGTCGTTTAATAAAATATTTTGACAACAATATTGGGAGGAAGATGAAGATACACATGAGGATGAAGTGATTCATGAGAATGGCATGGATGAGTGGGAGATGTTGTCACGTCTTGTTCCTCCCAATACTGTTCAAAATTAATTGTGACGTTTATCATGTCTTGTTCCTCCCAATACAATATATTCATACAGAAACAACACAATCGAACATAACCCTTCGTTTATGTCAAAACAGAGTTAACACCTGAAAATTTCACTACACCTAATCATTGTGCAACATTACAATGACTTACATATTGTCACATTACCACATTACTCAACAATTCCATAATGCAACATGGCAATTATGTCGCATTGTGACGTTTATCACATGTTATGTTACATTAGCGATGTTCATCAAGGGTTGTGTCACATTGTGATATTCGCCAAGGGTTATGTCACATTGTAATAATGTCCAATATTTGACACATTAATAATGTCTATTTGGATGTTGAGAAAATTTCTTTAAGAATTATCTTGATATATATATATATATATATATATATAGTTGTTTCACAAAAGAAATGGTTGAAACCATCCACATTCTACATAGTAATGTAGAACATATGTCTCATTGTAATGCTTTTCAAGGTTTACATTTCACTCTGACGTTATCAAGGGTTATATCACATTGCAACGTTAAGCCATGGTTTATTACAGTGTTTGGTTGGTATATGTCAACACAACCATAGGGAAGACACATTAATAATGTGATAGTGGACGTTTAATAAGCGTTATGTCGCATTGTGACGTTTATCACATGTTATGTTACATTAGCGATGTTCATCAAGGGTTGTGTCACATTGTGATATTCGCCAAGGGTTATGTCACATTGTAATAATGTCCAATATTTGACACATTAATAATGTCTATTTGGATGTTGAGAAAATTTCTTTAAGAATTATCTTGATATATATATATATATATATAGTTGTTTCACAAAAGAAATGGTTGAAACCATCCACATTCTACATAGTAATGTAGAACATATGTCTCATTGTAATGCTTTTCAAGGTTTACATTTCACTCTGACGTTATCAAGGGTTATATCACATTACGACATTAAACCATGGTTTGTTACAGTGTTTGGTTGGTATATGTCAACACAACCAAAGATGTGACATATTAATAATGCGAGAGTGGGCATTTAATAAGCGTTTTGTCGCATTACGACGTATATTAAAATAAGTAATTGTGAAAGTTTTAAAGAATAAAGTATGCTTAACATATAAAATAAATAATATTGGATATAATTAACTTCGTGATATATTTTTCATATATATTATATGGGAAAAACATTGTATTAATAATATTTTACCTATATTATGTTTTATTTAATGTTTTATATTAATTAAATAATGTGGTAATAAATAAATGATATTATTTATTAGAATTAATTAAACAATATTATTTCTATCCAATACTTTATGTATGTCGAAATAGAACATGAAAACCATTGCATACATAGCTAGACCCAACTATGAAAAAAATTTGCAATCCAACATTACAATGAATTACATAATCTCACAAAACTGATTAGGGAACAATTTGATAATGCAAGATGACAATTAGACATCTTTTGTACTAATAGAATCTAATAAAACCTTTCACCAAGATATTATTCTTTGATTAAAAATCCTAACGTTGCGATGTGACATTTTCAAGGAAGATTATCATAACCATTTGGCAACCTCGGACGCTGTATTTGAATGCTTGCATTCCCCAATGTCTTTGTCACATTCACGTCACATTATGAAATTAAACAAAGGGTATGTCACATGGTCACAATTTGGCTCACGATTTGATGTTAGATCTTCATATGTTCTGCGACAAAATACATAATATAGATAAAAACATAATAATGAACATATTGACTTGGTACATCAATAATATGTTATGGAACGTTATGGCTAGGTTACTATGAATTTGTGATGATATACTTTATTACATTTGTTTATAACATGTGAATTAAATACCTTCTTGTTAATTAGCATATTCAATACTAGCAACAACCACATTAAATTAATTAATGTGTCTAAATAACCTCGTTATTTTATGTTTACTTTAATAAAATTATATAAATAACATACTATATTTCATTAGTTTCACATCAATATTTTGACCAATAACCATATTTTGAGCAACACAACCATATATTATCAAAACCAATGTGGTATGTAGTAAAGACACATAAACCATCATGAACATTGCATCCCAACATAATCAAAACTATAATTGTTTCCAATGTGACGAATGATGTAATTTATCATAACCCTTTGTGAACCTCCTACATAGTATTTGAATGCTTGCATTCCCCAATGTATTTGTCACATTGTGAAATTAAACAAAGGCTATGTCACATTGTCACAGTTTGCAAGGGTTTCATGTCACATCTTCGTATGTTTTGCGACACAATACATACTTCAGAGAAAAACGTTGGTTATGTCACATTGTGATGTTGATCATCTTCATTCTGATAATAATGAACATATGTTGACTTGGTACATCAATAACATGGTATGGAACATTATGAATTTGTGATTATATCTGTTATTAGGTTAGTTTATAACATGTGAATAATAAATATTGGATATAATTAACTTCATGATATATTTTTCATATATACTATACAGAAAAACATTGTATTAATAATATTTTAAGTATGTTATGTTTTATATTAATTATATAATATGGTAATAAATATATTAAATATTATTTATTATATATTATAATTAAAATAAAAATATTATTTCTATTAATACTTTGTAGATATGTCTATGCGCGCACCCGTTACTAGCAACAACCACATTAAATTAATAATGTGTCTGAATACGCCGATAGGCGTAAA
>LPNX010916160.1:0-16450 GCA_001517045.1 Pseudotsuga menziesii | reverse complement strand
GGTCTAAGAGATGTTATTTTTTTGGCTTTCTTGTAATTGAAATTTGAAGAAGAATTTAGGTACCCATTTGAGAGATAACCATGCATACAAACTTTCAAGGGATTTCAAGTTATTTTGGACTTCAGGCAAACTTGGTGAAACGAAGCCCTAAAAGGTTGTATTTGTTTCCAATTTCTCAAATCCATTTTCCCCACATTTAAGCCAAACCTTAGCGAAATCGAATGACGAAGTTTCACTTTTGACCAAATTCTCAGAGTTGAAATTTGATCATAGATTTGGATGCCCGTTTGATATAAAAACGTGCATGCCAACTTGTGTAATGGTCCAAGCTATCTGGACCCCTTCGAGCCCAGCACTAGCAAAAATGAACAGCGGAGTTTCACTTCTGACTAATTTCTCAGAATTGAAATTTAATCAGAGATTTGGATGCCAGTGCACTCCGACTTTCACGACGTTTTGAGCTATTTTCACCCCTGTAACCGCAATCCTGGCGAAACCGCATGACGGAGTTTCACTCTTGACAAAAATCTCAGAATTAAAATTTGATCATAGATTTAGATGTGCATTTGAAAGACAAGAGTGCATGCCAAATTTCATGATGTTTAAAGTTATTTTCTACTCCTTTAAGCCAAACCCTAACAAAACTGCACGATCAAGTTTTGCTTTTGACCAAATTCTAAGAATTCAAACTTGTTCATATATTTAAATTCTCATTAAATAACCAAGCATGCACACCAACTTTTGCAATGTTCCAAGCTATTTTGACCATCTTTAAGCCCAACCCTAGCGAAAACGCATGAGGAAGTTTCAATTTTGAGCAGTTTCTTATAATTGAAATTTGATCATAGATTTGAATGTCCATTTGATAGACAAGCATGCACGCAAAATTTTGAGACGTTCCAAAATATTTCACCCCCTTTACTCCCAACCTTAGAAAAACCATACAAAAAAGTTTCACTTTTGACTAATTTCTCAGAATTAAAATTTGATTGTAGAATTATCTTAGCATTTGGTAGATAACAGTGCACACCAATTTCCACGATGTTCGAATTTATTTTGGTCATTATTCAATGTTGGTCAAGCAAAGGTCTAAGAGATGCTATTTTTTCAACTTTCTTGTAAGCGAAATTTGAAAGACAATTTAGGTACCCATTTGAGAGATAACCATGCATACACACTTTCGGTGGATTTCGAGCTACTTTCAACCTTGGTCAAACTTGGTCAAACCAAGGCCTAAAATGTTGCACGTTTTTCCAATTTCTTGGAAATCAAATTTAAAAGTAGATTTAGATACCCATTTAAGAGGCACACATAAAAACGTGCAGGACTGAGTTTCACTTTTAACCAATTTCTTCGAATTAAAATTTAATGATAGAAGTAAATGCGCATTTGGAAAATAAGAGTGTGTGCCAACTTTCATGATGTTGAGAGCTATTTTCGACATCTTTAAGCCAAACCATTACAAAACTGCATGATGCAATCTCAGCTTTGACACAATTCTCAGAATTGAAACCTGATCATATATTTGGATGCATATTGGATATACAAGCATGCACGCCAACTTCCGTGACGTTTCGAGCTATTTTGACCCCCTTTAAGCCCAACCCTATCGAAACTGCACGACGGAGTTTCACTTTCGAGCAGTTTCTTAGAAAACAAATTTGATCATAAATTTGGATGCCCATTTCATGAACAAGCATGCATGCAAACTTATGAGACATTTGGTAGATAAGAGTGCATGCTAAATTTCATGATGTTCGTAGCTATTTTGGTCGTTATTCAAGGTTTTTCAGGTAAAGGTCTAAGAGATGTTATTTTTTTCGGTTTTCTTGTAATTGAAATTTGAAATTGAATTTAAGTACCCATTTGAGAGATAACCATGCATACAAACTTTCAGGGCATTTCGAGCTATTTTGGACCTTAGGAAAACTTGGTGAAACCAAGCCCTAAAACATTGTATTTGTTTCCAATTTCTCAAAGCCATTTTCGCCTCCTTTAAGCCAAAACTACCGAAATCGAATCACGGATTTTCACTTTTGACCAAATTTGCAGAGTTGAAATTTGATCATAGATTTGGATGCCCGTTTCATATAAAAAGGTGCACGCCAACTTTTGCAACAGTTCGAACTATTTTGACCCCTTCGAGCCCAACTCTAGCGAAAATGAATGACAGAGTTTCACTTCTGACTAATATCTCAAATTTAAATTTGATCATAGATTCGGATTCCCGTTTGACAGATAGCCGTACACTCAAGCTTTCACGACGTTTTGAGCTATTTTCACCCCCTATAATCCCAATCTTAGCGAAACCACATGACGAAGTTTCGCTCTTGACAAATTTATTGAAATTAAAATTTGATCATAGATTTAGATGTGATTTGGAAGATAAGAGTGCACGTCAACTTTCATGATGTTCAGAGTTATTTTCGTCTCCTTTAAGCCAAACCCTAACAAAACCGCACGATGGAGTTTTGCTTTTGACCAACTTCGAAGAATTGAAACTTGATCATAGATTTGGATGCCCATTAGATAAATAAGCATGCATGCCAACTTTCACAATGTTCCAAGCTATTTTGACCACCTTTAAGCCCAACCCTAGCGAAAACGCATGACGAAGTTTCACTTTTGAGCAGTTTCTTATAATTAAAATTTGATAATAGATTTGAATGTCCATTTGATAGACAAGCGTGCATGCAAAATTTCCATACGTTCCAAAATATTTCACCCCCTTTAATCCCAACCTCAGCAAAACCATACAAAAGAGTTTTACTTTTCACTAATTTCTCAGAATTAAAATTTGATCGTAGATTTATCTTAGCATTTGGTAGATAGCAGTGCACACCAATTTCCACGATGTTCGAATTTATTTTGGTCATTATTCAAGGTTGTTCAAGCAAAGGTCCAAGAGATGCTATTTGTTTGACTTTCTTGTAAGTGAAATTTGAAAGAGAATTTAGGTAGTTATTTGAGAGATAACCATGCACAAACACTTTCAGGGGATTTTGAACTATTTTGGACCTTGGAAAATCTTGGTCAGACCAAGGCCTAAAAGGTTGCGCTATTTTCCAATTTCTTAGAAATCAAATTTAAAAGTAGATTTAGATGCCCATTTAAGAGGAACACATAAAAACGTGCATGACGGAGTTTCACTTTTAACCAATTTCTTGGAATTAAAATTTAATCATAGATTTAAATCTGCATTTGGAAAATAAGAGTGTATGCCAAATTTCATGATGTTGAGAGCTATTTTCGCCATCTTTAAGCCAAACCCTAACAAAACTGCATGATGCAGTCTCAGCTTTGACCAAATTCTCAGAATTTAAACCTGATCATATGTTTGGATGCATATTGGATAGACAAGCATGCACGCCAACTTTCACGACGTTTCAAGCTATTTTGACCCCCTTCAAGCCCAACCCTGTTGAAACCGCACGACGGAGTTTCGCTTTCGAGAAGTTTCTTAGAATTTAAATTTGATCATAAATTTGGATGCCAATTTGATCAACAAGAGTGCATTCTAACTTTTGAGACATTCCAAAATATTTTCACCCCCTTTAGACCTAACCTTAGCAAAATCGCACAATGAAGTTTCACGTTTGAATAATTTCTCAAAATTAAAATTTAATCGTAGATTTATCGGCGCATTTGGTAGATGAGAGTGCATGCTAACTTTCATGATGTTCAGAGCTATTTTGGTCGTTATTCAAGGTTGGTCAAGTAAAGGTCTAAGAGATTTTATTTTTTCGGCTTTCTTGTAATTGAAATTTGAAGAAGAATTCAGATACCCATTTGAGAGATAACCATGCATACAAACTTTCAGGGGATTTCGAGCTATTTTGATCTTTAGGAAAACTTGGTGAAATGAAGCCATAAAAGGTTGTATTTGTTTGCAATTTCTCAAAGACATTTTGCCCTCCTTTAAGCCAAACCTTAGCAAAATCAAATGACGAAGTTTCACTTTTGACCAAATTCTCAGAGTTGAAATTTGATCATAGATTTGGATGCCCGTTTGACATTAAAACATGCATGCCAACTTGTGTAATGGTCCAAGCTATTTGGACCCCTTCGACCCCAACTCTAGCAAAAATGAACGGTGGAGTTTAACTTCTGACTAATTTCTCAGAATTGAAATTTGATCATAGATTTGGATGCCAATGCACTCCAGATTTCACGACGTTTTGAGCTATTTTCACCCCCTGTAACTGCAATCCTGGCAAAACCGTATGACGGAGTTTCACTCTTGACAAAAATCTCAAAATTAAAATTTGATCATAGATTTAGATGTGCATTTGCAAGATAAGAGTGCACGCCAACTTTCATGATGTTCAGAGTTATTTTCGACTCCTTTAAGCCAAACCCTAACAAAAACACAGGATGGAGTTTTGCTTTTGACCAACCTCTATGAATTGAAACTTGTTGATAGATTTGGATGCTCATTAAATAAACAAGCATGCACACCAACTTTTGCAACTTTCCAAGCAATTTTGACCACCTTTAAGCCCAACCCTAGCGAAAATGCATGACAAAGTTTCGCTTTTGAGCAGTTTATTATAATTGAAATTTGATCATAGATTTGAATGTCCATTTGATAGAAAAGCGTGCATGCGCAATTTCGAGACGTTCAAAAATATGTCACCCCCTTTAATCCCAACCTCAGCAAAACCATACAACAGAGTTTCACTTTTGACTAATTTCTCAGAATTAAAATTTGATTGTAGATTTATCTTAGCATTTGGTAGATAACAGTGCACACCAATTTCCACGATGTTCGAATTTATTTTGGTCATTATTCAAGGTTGGTCAAGCAAAGGTCTAAGAGATGCTATTTTTTCAACTTTCTTGTAAGAGAAATTTGAAAGAGAATTTAGGTACCCATTTGAGAGATAACCATGCATACACACTTTCGGGGGATTTCGAGCTACTTTCGACCTTGGTCAAACTTGGTCAAACTAAGGCCTAAAATGTTGCACTTTTTCCCAATTTCTTTGAAATCAAATTTAAAAGTACATTTAGATACCCATTTAAGAGGCACACATAAAAACGTGAACGACTGAGTTTCACTTTTAACCAATTTCTTCGAATTAAAATTTAATCATAGATTTAAAGGCGCCTTTGGAAAATAAGAGTGCATCCCAACTTTCACGATGTTGAGAGCTATTTTTGACATCTTTAAGCCAAACCATAACAAAACTGCTTGATGAAGTCTCAGCTTTGACGAAATTCTCAGAATTGAAACCTGATCAGATATTTTGATGCATATTGGATAGACAAGCATGCACGCCAACTTTCGTGATGTTTCGAGCTATTTTGACCCCCTTTAAGCCCAACCCTACCGAAACTGCACAACGAAGTTTCACTTTTGAGCAGCTGCTTAGAATTTAAATTTGATCATAAATTTGGATGCCCATTTCATGAACAAGCGTGCATGCAAACTTTTGCGACATTCCAAAATATTTTCACCCCCTAAAGCGCAACCTTAGCAAAACCACACAACGAAGTTTCACGTTTGACTAATTTCTCAAAACTAAAATTTAATCGTTTATTTATGAGCGCATTTGGTAGATAAGAGTGCATGCTAAATTTCATGATGTTCGGAGCTATTTTTGTCGTTATTCAAGGTTTTTCAAGTAATGGTCTAAGAGATGTTATTTTTTCGGTTTTCTTGTAATTGAAATTTGAAAGAGAATTTAGGTACCCATTTGAGAGATAACCATGCATACAAACTTTCAGGCGATTTCGAGCTATTTTGGACCTTAGGCAAACTTGGTGAAACCAAGCCCTAAAGGTTGTATTTGTTTCCAATTTATCAAAGCCATTTTCCCCTCCTTTAAGCCAAAACTTAGCGAAATCGAATCACGAATTTTCACTTTTCACCAATTTCTCAGATTTGAAATTTGATCACAGATTTGGATGCATGTTTCATATAAAAATGTGCACGCCAACTTTTGCAACAGTTCGAGCTATTTTGACCCCTTCGATCCCAACTCTAGTGAAAATGAACGACAGAGTTTCACTTCTGACTAATTTCTCAAATTTAAATTTGATCATAGATTCGGATGCCCATTTGATAGATAACCGTACACTCAAGCTTTCGCGACGTTTTGAGCTATTTTCACCCCCTGTAATCCCAATCTTAGCGGAACCGCATGACGAAGTTTCACTCTTGACAAATTTATTGAAATTAAAATTTGATCATAGATTTAGATGTGCATTTGGAAGATAAGAGTGCACGTCAACTTTCATGATGTTCAGAGTTATTTTCGTCTCCTTTAAGCCAAACCCTAACAAAACTGCACAATGGAGTTTTGTTGTTGACCAACTTCTAAGAATTGAAACTTGATCATAGATTTGGATTCCCATTAGATAAATAAGCATGCACGCCAACTTTCACAATCTTCCAAGCTATTTTTACCACCTTTAAGCCCAACCCTAGCGAAAATGCATGACGAAGTTTCACTTCTGAGCAGTTTCTTATAATTGAAATTTGATAATAGATTTGAATGTCCATTTGATAGACAAGCTTGCATGCAAAATTTCAAGACGTTCCAAAATATTTCACCCCCTTTAATCACTACCTCAGCAAAACCATACAAAAGAGTTTTACTTTTGACTAATTTCTCAGAATTAAAATTTGATCGTAGATTTATGTTAACATTTGGTAGATAACAGTGCACACCAATTTGCACGATGTTCGAATTTATTTTGGTCATTATTCAAGGTTGGTCAAGCAAAGGTCTAAGAGATGCTATTTTTTCAACCTTCTTGTAAGTGAAATTTGAAAGAGAATTTAGGTACCCATTTGAGAGATAACCATGCATACACACTTTCTGTGGATTTCGAGCTACTTTCGACCTTGGTCAAACTTGGTCAAACCAAGGCCTAAAATGTTGTACTTTTTTCCATTTTCTTGGAAATCAAATTTAAAAGTAGATTTAGATACCCATTTAAGAGGCACACATAAAAACGTGCACGACTGATTTTCACTTTTAACCAATTTCTTCGAATTAAAATTTAATCATAGATTTAAATGCGCATTTGGAAAATAAGAGTGTGTGCCAACTTTCACGATGTTGAGAGCTATTTTCAACATGTTTAAGCCAAACCATAACAAAACTGCATGATGCAGTCTCAGCTTTGATGAAATTCTCAAAATTGAAACCTGATCATATATTTGGATGCATATTGGATAGACAAGCATGCATGCCAACTTTCATGGCGTTTCGAGCTATTTTGACCCCCTTTAACCCAACCCTATCGAAACTACACGACGAAGTTTCACTTTCGAGCAGTTTCTTAGAATTTAAATTTGATCATAAATTTGGATGCCAATTTGATGAACAAGCGTGCATGCAAACTTTTGAGACATTCCAAAATATTTTCACCCCCTTAAGCTCAACCTTAGCAAAACCGCACAACGAAGTTTCACATTTAGCTAATTTGTCAAAAATAAAATTTAATCATTTATTTATCAGCGCATTTCATAGATAAGAGTGCATGCTGAATTTCATGATGTTCGGAGCTATTTTGGTCATTATTCAAGGATTTTCAGGTAAAGGTCTAAGAGATGTTACTTTTTTGGTTTTGTTGTAATTGAAATTTGGAAGAGAATTTAGGTACCCATTTGAGAGATAACTATGCATACAAACTTTCAGGGGATTTCGAGCTATTTTGGACCTTAGGCAAACTTGGTGAAACCAAGCCCTAAAAGGTTGTATTTGCTTCCAATTTCTCAAAGCCATTTTCCCCTCATTTAAGCCAAAACTTAGCGAAATCGAATCACGGATTTTCACTTTTGACCAAATTCTTAGAGTTGAAATTTTATCATAGATTTGGATTCCCGTTTCATATAAAAACGTGCACGCCAACTTTTGCAACAATTCGAGCTATTTTGTCCCCTTCGAGCCCAACTCTAGCGAAAATGAACGATAGAGTTTCACTTCTGACTAATTTCTCAAATTTAAATTTGATCATAGATTCAAATGGCCATTTGATAGTTAACCGTACACTCAAGCTTTCGCGACGTTTTGAGCTATTTTCACCCCCTGTAATCCTAATCTTAGCGAAACCGCATGACGAAGTTTCACTCTTGACAAATTTATTGAAATTAAAATTTGATCATAGATTTAGATGTGCATTTGGAAGATAAGGGTGCACGTCAACTTTCATGATGTTCAGAGTTATTTTCGTCTCCTTTAAGCCAAACCCTAACAAAACCGCACGATGGAGTTTTGCTGTTGACCAACTTCTAAGAATTGAAACTTGATCATAGATTTGGATGCCCATTAGATAAATAAGCATGCACGCCAACTTTCACAATGTTCCAAGCTATTTTGACCACCTTTAAGCCCAACCCTAGAGAAAACGCATGGCGAAGTTTCACTTTTGAGCAGTTTCTTATAATTGAAATTTGATAATAGATTTGAATGTCCATTTGATAGACAAGCGTGCATGCAAAACTTCAATACGTTCCAAAATATTTCACCCCCTTTAATCCCAACCTTAGCAAAACCATACAAAAGAGTTTTACTTTTGACTAATTTCTCAGAATTAAAATTTGATCGTAGATTTATCTTAGCATTTGCTAGATAACAGTGCACACCAATTTCCACGATATTCAAATTTATTTTGGTCATTATTCAGGGTTGGTCAAGCAAAGGTCTAAGAGATGCTATTTGTTTGACTTTCTTGTAAGTGAAATTTGAAAGAGAATTTAGGTACTTATTTGAGAGATAACCATGCACAAACACTTTCAAGGGATTTTGAACTATTTTGGACCTTGGAAAATCTTGGTCAAACCAAGGCCTAAAAGGTTGCACTAAGTTTCCAATTTCTTACAAATCAAATTTAAAAGTAGATTTAGATGCCAATTTAAGAGGCACACATAAAAATGCGCATGACAGAGTTTGACTTTTAACCAATTTCTTGGAATCAAAATTTAATCATAGATTTAAATCCACATTTGGAAAATAAGAGTGCATGCCAAGTTTCACAATGTTGAGAGCAATTTTCGCCATCTTTAAGCCAAAAGCTAAAAAAACTACATGATGCAGTCTCAACTTTGACCAGATTCTCAGAATTTAAACCTGATCATATGTTTGGATGCATATTGGATAGGCAAGCATGCACGCCAACTTTTGCGACGTTTCAAGCTATTTTGACCCCCTTTAAGCCCAACCCTATTGAAACCGCACAACAAAGTTTCCCTTTCGAGCAGTTTCTTAGAATTTAAATTTGATCATAAATTTGGATGCCAATTTGATAAACAAAAAGGCATGCAAACGTTTGAGAAATTCCAAAATGTTTTCACCCCGTTTGAGCCCAACCTTAGCAAAACCGCACAACAAAGTTTCACGTTTGACTAATTTCTCAAAATTAAAATTTAATCGTAGATTTATCGGCGCATTTGTTAGATGAGAGTGCATGCTAACTTTCATGATGTTCAGAGCTATTTTGGTCGTTATTCAAGTTGGTCAAGTAAAGTTCTAAGAGATGTTATTTTTTTGGCTTTCTTGTAATTGAAATTTGAAGAAGAATTTAGGTACCCATTTGAGAGATAACCATCCATACAAACTTTCAGGGGATTCCGAGCTATTTTGGACTTCAGGAAAACTTGGTGAAACGAAGCCCTAAAAGGTTGTATTTGTTTCAAATTTATCAAAGCCATTTTCCCCTCCTTTAAGCCAAACCTTAGCGAAATCGAATCACGAAGTTTCACTTTTGACCAAATTTTCAGAGTTGAAATTTGATCATAGATTTGGATGCCTGTTTGATATAAAAAAGTGCATGCCAACTTGTGTAATGGTCCAAGCTATTTGGACCCCTTCGATCCCAACTCTAGCAAAAATGAACGATGGAGTTTCACTTCTGACTAATTTCTCAGAATTGAAATTTGATCATAGATTTGGATGACAGTGCACTCCGACTTTCACGACGTTTTGAGCTATTTTCACCCCCTGTAACCGCAATCCTGGCGAAACCGTATGACAGAGTTTCACTCTCGGAAAAAATATCAGAATTAAAATTTGATCATAGATTTAGATGTGCATTTGCAAGATAAGAGTGCACGCCAACTTTCATGATGTTCAGAGTTATTTTCGACTCCTTTAAGCCAAACCCTAACAAAACCGCACGATGGAGTTTCGCTTTTGACCAACTTCTAAGAATTGAAACTTGTTCATAGATTTGGATGCTCATTAAATAAACAAGCATGCACGCCAACTTTTGCAACGTTGCAAGCTATTTTTCCTACCTTTAAGCCCAACCCTAGCGAAAATTCATGATAAAGTTTCACTTTTGAGCAGTTTGTTATAATTGAAATTTGATCATAGATTTGAATGTCAATTTGATAGACAAGCGTGCACGCAAAATTTTGAGACGTTCCAAAATATTTCACCCCCTTTAATCCCAACCTCAGCAAAACCATACAACAGAGTTTCACTTTTGACTAATTTCTCAGAATTAAAATTTGATTGTAGATTTATCTTAGCATTTGGTAGATAACATTGCAGACCAATTTCCATGATGTTCGAATTTATTTTGGTCATTATTCAAGGTTGGTCAAGCAAAGGTCTAAGAGATGCTATTTTTTCAACTTTCTTGTAAGCGAAATTTGAAAGAGAACTTAGGTACCCATTTGAGAGATAACCATGCATACACACTTTCGATGGACTTTGAGCTACTTTCGACCTTGGTCAAACTTGGTCAAACAAAGGCCTAAAATGTTGCACTTTTATCCAATTTCTTGGAAATCAAATTTAAAAGTAGATTTAGATACCCATTTAAGAGGCACACATAAAAACGTGCACGACTGAGTTTCACTTTTAACCAATTTCTTCGAATTAAAAGTTGATCATAGATTTAAATGCGCATTTGGAAAATAAAAGTGCGATCCAAGTTTCACGATGTTGAGAGCTATTTTTGACATGTTTAAGCCAAACCATAACAAAACTGCATGATGCAGTCTCAGCTTTGACGAAATTCTTAGAATTGAAACCTGATCATGTATTTGGATGCATATTGGATAGACAAGCATGCACGCCAACTTTCGTGATGTTTCGAGCTATTTTGACCACCTTTAAGCCCAACCCTATCTAAACTACACGACGGAGTTTCACTTTCGAGCAGTTTCTTAGAATTTAAATTTGATCATAAATTTGGATGCCCATTTGATGAACAAGAGTGCATGCAAACTTTTGAGACATTCCAAAATATTTTCACCCCCTTAAGACCAACCTTAGCAAAACCACACAACGAAGTTTCACGTTTGACTAATTTTTCAAAATTAAAATTTAATCGTTTATTTAGCAGTGCATTTGGTAGATAAGAGTGCATGCTAAATTTCATGATGTTCGCAACTATTTTGGTCGTTATTTAAGGTTTTTCAGGTAAAGGTCTAAGAGATTTTTTTTTTCGGTTTTCTTGTAATTGAAATTTGAAAGAGAATTTAGGTACCCATTTGAGAGATAACCATGCATACAAACTTTCATGGGATTTCGAGCTATTTTGGACCTTAGGCAAACTTGGTGAAACCAAGCCCTAAAAGGTTGTATTTGTTTCCAATTTCTCAAAGCCATTTTCCCCTCCTTTAAGCCAAAACGTAGCGAAATCGAATCACGGATTTTCACTTTTGACCAAATTCTCAGAGTTGAAACTTGATCATAGATTTGGATGCCCGTTTCATATAAAAAAATGCACGCCAACTTTTGCAACGGTCCGAGCTATTTTGACCCCTTTGAGCCCAACTCTGGCGAAAATGAACGACAGAGTTTCACTTCTGACTAATTTCTCAAATTTAAATTTGATCATAGATTTGGATGCCCATTTGATAGATAACCGTACACTCAAGCTTTCACGACGATTTGAGCTATTTACACCCCATGTAATCCCAATCTTAGCGAAACCGCATGACGAAGTTTCACTCTTGACAAATTTATTGAAATTAAAATTTGATCATAGATTTAGATGTGCATTTGGAAGATAAGAGGGCACGTCAACTTTCATGATGTTCAAAGTTATTTTCGTCTCCTTTATGCCAAACCCTAACAAAACCACACGATGGAGTTTTGTTGTTAACCAACTTCTAAGAATTGAAACTTGATCATAGATCTGGATGCCCATTAGATAAATAAGCATGCACACCAACTTTCACAATGTTCTAAGCTATTTTGACCACATTTAAGCCCAACCCTAGTGAAAACGCATGACGAAGTTTCACTTTTAAGCAGCTTCTTATAATTTAAATTTGATAAAAGATTTGAATGTCCATTTGATAGACAAGCGTGCATGCAAAATTTCAAGACGTTCCAAAATATTTCACCCCCTTTAATCCCAACCTCAGCAAAGCCATACAAAATAGTTTTACTTTTGACTAATTTCTCAGAATTAAAATTTGATCGTAGATTTATCTTATCATTTGGTAGATAACAGTGCACACCATTTTCCACAATGTTCGAATTTATTTTGGTCATTATTCAAGGTTGGTCAAGTAAAGGTCTAAGAGATGTTATTTTTTCGGTTTTCTTGTAATTGAAATTTGAAAGAGAATTTAGGTACCCATTTGAGAGATAACCATGCATACAAAATTTCGGGGGACTTTGAGCTATTTTGGAATTTAGGCAAACTTGGTGAAACCAAGCCCTAAAAGGTTGTATTTGTTTCCAATTTCTCAAAGCCATTTTCCCCTCCTTTAAGCCAAAACTTAGCGAAATCGAATCACGGATTTTCGCTTTTGACCAAATTCTCAGAGTTGAAATTTGATCATAGATTTGGATGCCTGTTTCATCTAAAAATGTGCACGCCAACTTTTGCAACGGTCCGAGCTATTTTGACCCCTTCGAGCCCAACTCTAGCGAAAATGAACGACAGAGTTTCACTTCTGACTAATTTCTCAAATTTAAATTTGATCATAGATTGGGATGCCCGTTTGATAGATAACCGTACACTCAAGCTTTCGCGACATTTTGAGCTATTTTCACCCCCTGTAATCCCAATATTAGAGAAACCGCATGTCAAAGTTTCACTCTTGACAAATTTATTGAAATTAAAATTTGATCATAGATTTAGATGTGCATTTGGAAGATAAGAGTGCACGTCAACTTTCATGATGTTCAGAGTTATTTTCGTCTCCTTTAAGCCAAACCCTAACAAAACCGCATGATGGAGTTTTGTTGTTAACCAACTTCTAAGAATTGAAACTTGATCATAGATTTGGATGCCCATTAGATAAATAAGCATGCACACCAACTTTCACAATGTTCCAAGCTATTTTGACCACCTTTAAGCCCAACCCTAGGGAAAACGCATGACGAAGTTTCACTTTTGAGCAGTTTCTTATAATTTAAATTTGATAAAAGATTTGAATGTCCATTTGATAGACAAGCGTGCATGCAAAATTTCAATATGTTCCAAAATATTTCACCCCCTTTAATCCCAACCTCAGCAAAACCATACAAAAGAGTTTTACTTTTGACTAATTTCTCAGAATTAAAATTTGATCATAGATTTATCTTAGCATTTGGTAGATAACAGTGCAAACCAATTTCCACGATGTTCGAATTTATTTTGGTCATTATTCAAGGTTGTTCAAGCAAAGGTCTAAGAGATGCTATTTGTTTGACTTTCTTATAAGTGAAATTTGAAAGAGAATTTAGGTACTTATTTGAGAGAGGACCATGCACAAACACTTTCAGGGGATTTTGAACTATTTTGGACCTTGGAAAATCTTGGTCAAACCAAGGCCTAAAAGGTTGCGCTAAGTTTCTAATTTCTTACAAATCAAATTTAAAAGTAGATTTTGATGCCCATTTAAGAGGCACACATAAAAACGCGCATGACAGAGTTTCGCTTTTAACCAATTTCTTGGAATCAAAATTTGATCATAGATCTAAATCCACATTTGGAAAATAAGAGTGCATGCCAAGTTTCATCATGTTGAGAGCTATTTTCGCCATCTTTAAGCCAAAGGCCTAACAAAACTGCATGATGCAGTCTCAACTTTGACCAGATTCTCAGAATTTAAGCCTGATCATATGTTTGGATGCATATTGGATAGACAAGCATGCATGCCAACTTTCACAACGTTTCAAGCTATTTTGACCCCCTTTAAGCCCAACCCTGTTGAAACCACACGACGGAGTTTCCCTTTCGAGCAGTTTCTTAGAATTTAAATTTGATCATAAATTTGGATGCCAATTTGATAAACAACAGTGAATGCAAAATTTTGAGACATTCCAAAATATTTTCACCCCCTTTAAGCCCAACCTTAGCAAAACCGCACAACAAAGTTTCACGTTTGACTAATTTCTCAAAATTAACATTTAATCGTAGATTTATCGACGCATTTGGTAGATGAGAGTGCATGCTAACTTTCATGATGTTCAGAGCTATTTTGGTTGTTATTCAAGGTTGCTCAAGTAAAGGTCTAAGAGATGTTATTTTTTCGGCTTTCTTGTAATTGAAATTTGAAGAAGAATTTAGGTACCCATTTGAGAGATACCCATCCATACAAACTTTCAGGGGATTTCGAGCTATTTTGGACTTCAGGCAAACTTGGTGAAACGAAGCCCTAAAAGGGTGTATTTGTTTCCAATTTCTCAAAGCCATTTTCACCTCCTTTAAGCCAAACCTTAGCGAAATCGAATGACCAAGTTTCACTTTTGACCAAATTCTCAGAGTTGAAATTTGATCATGGATTTGGATGCCGGTTTGATATAAAAACCTGCATGCCAACTTGTGTAATGGTCCAAGCTATTTGGAACCCTTCGAGCCCAACTCTAGCAAAATGAACGGCAGAGTTTCACTTCTGACTAATTTCTCAGAATTGAAATTTGATCATAAATTTGGATGCCAGTGCACTCTGACTTTCACGACATTTTGAGCTATTTTCACCCCCTGTAACCGCAATCCTGGCGAAACGGCATGACGGAGTTTCACTCTTGACAAAAATCTCAAAATTAAAATTTGATCATAGATCTAGATGTGCATTTGCAAGATAAGAGTGCACGCCAACTTTCATGATGTTCAGAGTTATTTTCGACTCCTTTAAGCCGAACCCTAACAAAACCGCACGATGGAGTTTCGCTTTTGACCAACTTCTAAGAATTGAAACTTGTTCATAGATTTGGATGCTCATTAAATAAACAAGCATGCACGCCAACTTTTGCAACGTTCCAAGCTATTTTGACCACCTTTAAGCCCAACCCTAGCGAAAACGCATGATGAAGTTTCACTTTTGAGCAGTTTCTTATAATTAAAATTTGATCATAGATTTGAATGTCCATTTGATAAACAAGCGTGCACGCGAAATTTCGAGACATTCCAAAATATTTCACCCCCATTAATCCCAACCTCAGCAAAACCATACAATAGAGTTTCACTTTTGACTAATTTCTCAGAATTAAAATTTCATTGTAGATTTATCTTAGCATTTGGTAGATAACAACGCACACCAATTTCCACGATGTTCGAATTTATTTCGGTCATTATTCAAGGTTGGTCAAGCAAAGGTCTAAGAGATGCTATTTTTTCAACTTTCTTGTAAGTGAAATTTGAAAGAGAATTTAGGTAACCATTTGAGAGATAACCATGCATACACACTTTCGGTGGATTTCGAGCTACTTTCGACCTTGGTCAAACTTGGTCAAACCAAGGCCTAAAATGTTGCACTTTTTTCCAATTTCTTGGAAATCAAATTTAAAAGTAGATTTAGATACCCATTTAAGAGGCACACATAAAAACGTGCATGACTGAGTTTCACTTTTAACCAATTTCTTCGAATTAAAATTTAATCATAGATTTAAATGCGCATTTGGAAAATAAGAGTGCATGCCAATTTTGACGATGTTGAGAGCTATTTTCGACATCTTTAAGCCAAACAATAACAAAACTGCATGATGCAGTCTCAGCTTTGACGAAATTCTCAGAATTGAAACCTAATCCTATATTTGGATGCATATTGGATAGACAAGCATGCATGCCAACTTTCGTGACGTTTCGAGCTATTTTGACCCCCTTTAAGCCCAACCCTATCGAAACTGCACGACGGAGTTTCACTTTTGAGCAGTTTCTTAGAATTTAAATTTGATCATAAATTTGGATGCCCATTTGATGAACAAGCGTGCATGTAAATTTTTGAGACATTCCAAAATATTTTCACCCCCTTAAGCCCAACCTTAACAAAACTGCACAACAAAGTTTGACGTTTGACTAATTTCTCAAAATTAAAATTTAATCGTTTATTTATCATCGCATTTGGTAGATAAGAGCGCATGCTAAATTTCATGATGTTCGGAGCTATTTTGGTCGTTATTCAAGGTTTTTCAGGTAAAGGTCTAAGAGATGTTGTTCTTTCGGTTTTCTTGTAATTGAAATTTGAAAGAGAATTTAGCTACCCATTTGAAAGATAACCATGCATAGAAACTTTCAAGGGATTTCGAGCTATTTTGGACCTTGG
>LPNX010916150.1:50413-74530 GCA_001517045.1 Pseudotsuga menziesii | reverse complement strand
TTTTAGTTAACTCACTTAAATTTATCAATTTTGGTCATTTATCCCTTGGAAAAATCTATGGTGACCAAACTTTTTGGTCTCCTAGTCACTAATCTCTCATTTTCCACTGGTGCCAACTTCCTCAACCTTCATAACCTCTCTCTTTCCTCATGCATAAATAGAGGGTAGCAGTTGAGGATAATCAATCATAAGTCATAGAGCAAAGTTATGCTGGTGGTTTTCCTTCATATATCTTGGAGCAGTAGAAATCAGTGTCCTTGGTTTGTAGAGGAGCACTTATGTCAGATGTTGGGTTGTAATCTCACCACACTTGTTTATCAATAAAGAAATTTATTCTTCTAATACTGTGTCTTTGCACTCTTATATATTGTGATTTCTGAATTATCTTATTGTTTCATTATAAATATGTTATTTCATTAACCATTGATACAATATATAAGATATTGCAGGAAGATCGCGTTCTTTGCAGGTGATTTGAGATACCCTCGAAGTTGTGGAAGCAACTTGAAGAGAAGAAGAAAAGATAGGATTGACCGTCATAAATAAAGTATGCATGTTTTCTTCCTATTTCTATTTCAAATTCTGAAATGGCTGATTATTTGCAAGTTATTTTAGTAATTTGGTAACCCCAGAGACCCTAGGTTATAAGGATATGTTTTCTTGAACAATAGAACTGGAGACTCCACTGGGGACTCAAACCTGTTGTGGGTCCTCTCTTTAGGCTTCCTAACCAGTTTTTTGCTCTATCTGATTCTGTTTGTGATCTTTCTTAATTTTATCTTTGGTTTCCAGTATTGAATGTTCAGAGCATGTCTGTTGCTTTTATTTTTGAAATTTTTTGATAGCATATGTAGGTTTCCTTGGTAACAGCCACGTATTGCAATTTGTATGCACAAGTTTCTTTAGTGACAGTCACGTATGGTACATGAGTTTCCTTTAGGACAGTCACATTGTAACGTCCTCGACCCTCTGACTGGCGAGGAGGATGCTACCAAACCATCCAAAACCTCCGGGCAGATAGCCCCATGAACATGAATAGGCATATAATGCTGAAATATAAAGCTTAAAACATAAAATATACTAAGATGCATAATCCTTCATATACATAGCAGACACAAACATACATTCATTCAAGCATACCACATGTTCATCATATTCATTAATTAGTAAATATAAATGCAGAGACAGAATAGTCAAGAATACTCATCTTAAAAAGAATTCGTCCTGCAACCAGCTACGTCGTTGCAACGTTCCACCTAACCATAGGCCAGTGTGCTCATCAATCTCTCAGCAACACTGCCACCTCTAAGTTTGGCATGATTCCTCAAGGAATAAGGGTCAAAGCAGGCTTACACATAGCCAAGGTACACAAATCAACCAAGCCCACATAGTAGGGTTTATCAGGACGTCAAGGAGCTAGGAAAGGCTAAATGCTAAGCTAGTGGTCTCAATGGAGAGCTAAGGATGCCTACACCAGAGCTAACATGACCTCTAAGACATCCACACAACCAACACCAGGAATCAGTAATTTCTCTGCTTCATAGTCCCTCAGGCCCTGACTTCCCTTTCCAATACTCTTCAAGGGTTGTGGAGAAGAAATCCAGCAGTCTAACTCTATTTGAGTGGCTTCCAAACACTAGGTTTCTCAAGCATACCCAGCCTCTAATCCTACTCTAAACAGTCCGAAGAGCCACCACTAGATACCTGTAGTAAAAAAAGCAGCTGATGAAAATAAGACAGTAGGGGGACAACCCCAAACAAAAAAGTGGACACAACTCAAGTCAACAAGATGATTCAGAGTTCTTCTTGGCCCTAGCATGGCCAAAACAACTTAATGGCACCCAAAAGATGATTGCATTCACAAAAATGAACAACGTGGGGGAAAACCACAACAAACCGCCAAATTAGGGAAAGAACCACAACCCCCAGTTCACGATGAAGTAACAGGGAATTACGTAGTCCAGACACAGCCAACAAACATGGGAAAACAATGGTCCCTTCTCAACAATGAAGCCATGGCCATTTACACAGTCTGCAATGGGGGAGTAAATACAGAATCTCTACCTAATCAGGAAAATGTATCCACAGACAAATAATCGGTGAGACAAAGGAGAACCAACCCCTACACATAGAATCATGGATCCTTTTAACTCCCCTCTACGTGAGGAATGAAAAACCAATGATGGAGAGAGTGGACAGAACCGATCGGGCATCCCAAACGGCGCGTGAGGAAACCACTCCTAGTCCGTGCGGGTGACTGAACCAACTGGTGGAGAGGGTGTGGGGAAAAACCTTCCACCCACCACTACCCAGCATTAACTGCCCAACTAACATCAGGGATTTTAATGGCTGACACATGGATTTTCCCCATAGGCTCATGGTTTAACATTTCCCCCCCCCCTTAACCTTAGGAAATCATGCCCTTTTCATTTAACGTTGCACCGCCGTAGCTAGCTGTAGGTTTATTTTAATTAATGTGAATATTTACATGATGCAAAACTATCATGTGTCGGATAGCACGATATACCATTGGAAACGATCCCAATTGCTGAAACATAACACAACCAAATCGATGGTGGGGCTTTTGCCTTTAGCTCCACACCATGATTAATTACAACATATACATCATGTATCTTTTAATGCAACTGGGGTCAGAACCAGGGATATTACAATCCCCTCCCCCTTGGAATAGCACCGTCCTCGGTGTTCCAATACATAGGAATGCATATACCATTTGCACATCAAAATTTCAAAATTTTGCAGATCTGTCCCACGTTCAATTATTTACTTGAACTTTCAGGACCAAGCCCCTCAACTTCCATGAGCTTCTCTTACTATTTCTCAGCTTTTGGCTCATCCCCAAGTCTAGGAACTTTTCTGTATCTTGAGTATCTCTCCAAGATTTTCTTGGGTCTTGGCAATTGTTTGAAGGAGACTTCTAGCCAAATCCAAAAGCTTTTGGTCGGCTGCCATGATCAATGTGCATCACTGGATTTCACTTTTCTCACCTATGAAATGCATCATTGAAATTTTTTCAGACCAAGCATAATATAAAAATCAGTCAATTAATTACCCAATTGGCATGACAGTCCAAGTCTCATCAAGAAGACTTTCATATTTTCCATGCCTTCCCAAAAGGCACATGAGCTCATTCATGTCCATTCTTGGGCAGGGAATTAACTATTCCAACATTCATAATTATTTTAAGCAAATAGACACATTCTATTTTCAACCATACATGCATTCAACAATCTTTTGTTTTCACAATGCATAAGTATATATATATATATAATCAAAAGGAAAGAGAGAGAAACAAGAGTTTTTCCCCTCTTTGTCTTGTTCCATCCTAGAACCCACACCACCACTGTGGTTTTCATGCTCTCAGCCTCTTTCACTTCACCGTGAATGCTGGACCAATCCCTCTTGATCATGACACTTAGTGTCTCCAGTCTATTTCAGACCTCTCAACCATGAATCCTCCCCACATGGTTTGTCTCAGCTGCTAGGAACTTCACAGTCTCACCAACACCTTTTTCATTACTGCTCATTCTGAGCTCTTCAGGACAGTCACATGCCCACATGCACCCCTAGGATGCTCTCATAGTCCTCACTCCCAGCGATACCTATGTTCAAACATTGAATAGATTCACATGTTTAGTTTATTCTCAATGGTTTTTTTTTTTATCTCTAAAACAAGAGCTTAAAACACCATAACCAAATCATATACACATGTATATTCATAAGCAAAAAATTGAAAAATAATCCAATACTTATCTGTATTGTGAGTTTCGTCTCTGGTCCACAGGATCCTGCTTCACCCTGCAAGCCTTGGGATTGCCTATGGACTTGGATGTTAGGTCAGCACGTAGGCTGCTTCACAACATCCTTTTATATTTATCAGGCACAGTCAAGCCAACCTACAGTTGGGTTTATCAAACCGTCCAGCCAAGCCAATATACAATTGGGTTTATCAGGCTATAGCCAATCAATCCAATACACTGTTGGGTTTACCAGGCTACTCAGCGAAGCCAGCTAACAGTTGGGTTTATCAAACTATAGGTAGTCAAGCCAACACTGTAATGTTTGCACAATTTCCACAACATCAAATAATTACACAGTCAAGCCAACCTTCAGTTGGGTTTGTCAGACCGTCAACAAATCACCTGCACTTATATCAACAATGCACTTATATCAACAACCAATCAGCTAAGCCAATGCAGTTGGGTTTATCAAGCGATCAACAATAACACATGCACTTATATCAACAATAAATGACCATTTCCAGGTCCAGGATCTACTATGGATCCCCAGGCATATACTAGCCCAACATCTCCTTCCAGTACATCTTTATGCTGAATAGGAAGGAAACTTTATCATTACCATTTCTAGGTTTCATTTCTAGCAGTGAGCTATAATTCCACTACCCCATACAACACAAGAAACCACCCCCTTCTCTGCTCTCCAGTCTCTCAGGAATGTCTCCTTCTCTGTGCTCTTCAGTAGGAGGTAGGATGAGCCCAAGCCATAGTCCATTTAGTGTGCAACACTAGACTGCATATGTTTAGCCTAACAACACACACAATATAAGCAACTCATCAGTGTTATTGTTCTAAAAATGGAATCACATTTTATATTTTTAGGATTATTAATCCTCCCTTGTCCAAATTTGGTCATATATCTAAATTGGGAGTCATGTCTAAATCGGGAGTCCGTCCAATCTATTTATAGTCATTAGCACCATTGGTTAAACTTGACCTAATTGGGGCACATGTTTCAGTTACCAAAGTTTGGGGAACACTAATTGAGGCTCACTGCCACTTATTGCACTTGATTGCATAAGTTTAGGAGTCTCCTAGATCAATCCCTACAATTTAGGAAGCAACTGGGAGTGCCGAAACCAACCAAGGTCAGTTCACTTCAGTTAATGACTAATCAAGCCAAGTTAGGAGTCAGTTACATTCAGTTCTATCCCTCTACCTTCAGTTAGCGCTAGGTTTAATTGATTGCACACATGTGGGGCACTTTTCTCACATACCACAGTCAGTTAACCATTAGTAAACACTAAATGTAACACTTGGTTGTGTTTTAAAGCTCCTATGAACTCCGGTTATGATTTAGACAAGGACAATTAACTACTGGGTCCTCCGATAGTGATTTAGACAAATTCTTGGTTACCTACAGTGAAGTAGAGGCTAATCAATTTGAACTTCCTCATGTGGATTCGAATTGCTTGTGGCTATTAAAGCCATTTTACAATATTGTAATTATCATCTGGATTACTTTTTTGATTAATGAAAGCATTCACAGCTGCAAGCCTTTTGCACTGTTTCATTCTTCAATGGCTGAGTAAATTGTGAGATCTTCTTTGTGAGTTGTGTGTTTGTCTACAGATCTATATGCTCAAATTTAACATGGTATCAGAGCCTCGACAGACAAGGCACTTCTCCTCCTCGGATCTCCTATTAGATCATTTTTTTTGTTTTGCAGGTACAACTTCGAAATGAATTCATCAGTTCCTCTTCTCACCCGATCCTGAGACTATTTTGAATGGAGAGTGAAGATGAACATATGTATGAGAAGACAAAAACTCTTTTCAGTGTCTATTGGACTTGGTAGAAATTCTTTTGAGAGTGATAATGACTGGCTAAAAGCAAAGGATAAAGCTTTTGAAATAATGGAACTGACTCTTTCTCCTAGCATGCGCTACCACAGTAGATATATTAAAGATCCACAGGAACTCTGGGAAAGATTGGAAAGAACCTTTGGAATCACATGGAGCATCCTTGATCCAAAAATCTCGGCCTCCATTCTCTCTGATGAAGTTGTTCAATATGAAGAAGAAGTGGAAGTTTCTACACAGTCAATTCGAATTGAAGACAGTCTCCATGCAGTGACTCCTTCTCCTGATGCTCTGGAAGTTCATGAGATCTCTAATATCTCATCTTCTCATATTGCTGAAATAGAAGAAGACATTCAAATATCTGATATTGAAGAAAAATTCTGCTGCACTTCCATGCAAACATTCACCGGTGATTTTCCTTTAAATTCTGTGCAAAATTTACCAGTAATTGCTTCCAAAAGTGAAGAGAAATTTGATTTTTCTCCCTATAATGTTGCTGCTGGTGTGCAAATATGTGATACCTTGGATATTTTGGAAGAAATATCAGATTACCAGAGTGATCCATTCGCTCCCCATGATCTAGTTTTTCCAGCAAATTCCTGCAGGATTGCATGCACCAAAATTCAAAATTTTGAAGCAGAAGAAAGCCATGCATCCACCGTCTCGGTTAACCATTTATTTGAATCTGATATTAAAATTATTGGATCTGATGTGATCTTATTTAGATCTTATCTTATATTTCTTGGTTTAATATATCAAATTCATAATCTTTCAGTACCGCTTGTAGTTGTTCTCATCAATGGTGTGAAGAAACAAGTACCGCAAGTCTCCTACAAAACTACTGCTGGGGATTTGATTGCATTTCACAGTTTTGGATCTGTTTTGAACCTGTTTAGATCTGATTTAATTTCTGATCTGATATTATTTGGTTCATATTTTAAAATTCAAAAGCATTCAGTCATGCTTGTAGCTGCTCTCACCAATTCCGGTGTGAAAAATCAAGTACCGCACCTTCTCTTCAAAACTGTTGATGGGGATTTGGTGTTAGTTTCCTCATATGAGGTTGCTGATATTTTATTATGTGATTCATTATCTATTTTAGAAGATATATCAAACTATGGAGCTCCAGCATTCGCTCTCAACAGTCCCAGTGCTTCTCTACCATTGATCACATGCTCATCTTCTCACAGAACTAGTAAAGAGGAAGATTTTTTGCATCCGCCTGGACACCTGCTCCTAACACTTGGGGCTGTTCTTACCAATCCTGGTTTGCTGTTCATGGATGCAAAATATCAGTTTCTTGAGTGTTCTTCACATTCTCTGAATTCTCAAGAACCTTTCCTCACTTTTCAGTTGACTTCAGTTCCTCTAGATGGGTCCAATCTTCATCCGGCAGCTGTCTATATTTCTGATTTAGTTGAGCATATCATTCTTCTTCCAAAGAGGAAGATTCCTCCAGACATAATGATGGAGAGGTTCACATTCCAGTCCCTAGGATACCTATGCACAGAAGAACCAGATTGATCCTGATTCTACCTGCTTAATTAGAAGGGGGGTTTTTTTTCCCATGTGGTTTTTCCCCAAGCACCTTATTTTTGAGCAGTTACTTTACTTTACTTGATGTAATGGGTGACCTATGGTCTTAGTTACTAGGGCCCACAGTTTTTCCAAGTTAGCATTCAGGGGGGGTGTTAGGATTATTAATCCTCCCTTGTCCAAATTTGGTCATATGTCTAAATCGGGAGTCATGTCTAAATCGGGAGTCCATCCAGTCTATTTATAGTCATTAGCACCATTGGTTAAACTTGACCTAATTGGGGCACATGTATTAGTTACCAAAGTGTGGGGAACACTAATTGAGGCTCACTGCCACTTATTGCACTTGATTGCATAAGTTTAGGAGTCTCCTAGATCAATCCCTACAATTTAGGAAGCAACTGGGAGTGCCGAAACCAACCAAGGTTAGTTCACTTCAGTTAATGACTAATCAAGCCAAGTTAGGAGTCAGTTACATTTAGTTCTAGCCCTCTACCTTCAGTTAGCGCTAGGTTTAATTGATTGCACACATGTGGGGCGCTTTTCTCACCTACCACAGTCAGTTAACCATTAGTCAACACTAAATGTAACACTTGGTTGTGTTTTAAAACTCCTATGAACTTCGATTATGATTTAGACAAGGACAGTTAACTACTGGGTCCTCCAATAGTGATTTAGACAAAGTCTTGGTTACCTACAGTCAAGTAGAGGCTAATCAATTCGAACTTCCTCATGTGGATTCGAATTGCTTGTGGCTATTAAAGCCATTTTACATTATTGTAATTATCATCTGGATTACTTTTTTGATTAATGAAAGCATTCACATCTGCAAGCCTTTTGCACTGTTTCATTCTTCAATGGCTGAGTAAATTGTGAGATTTTGTTTGTGAGTTGTGTCTTTGTCTATAGATCTATATGCTCAAATTTAACACATATAATTCACTATCAAGTATTGAGACACTAGGAGTGCATCCACCCGCTAGTGTGTAATGAATATTGAAAACCCTTTCATGATATGACATCGGGAAAGTGTGCACCCCTTTCCGATGTGAACCATGTAGGCCCTATTCATACTCAAGCAATCTACCATAATGGAAATAAAATCAAAACATGCTCTGCATATTGAATTTAACAATTTGACATGCATATTCTTAGCTAGGGTTAGAGAACACTTATCCATTTGCTGAGGCAGTATTCCTTCGTTGAGGAATGGGGGCTCCCTTCTCTGAGTTGACAGTCCCTTGGTTTGCCATCCCAACTCCTTTTTACATTTCATATCCACACATGTCTTACTGACACAATCTATACCATCTCACTCATGTTGCTTACCAAACATGTAGTGCAGATGAGACATTTCCAAAATGTCCAATGGAGTTTCACTCGAAACCCATTTCCAAGATAGGGAAGAACTTCCCCATAAAGTTTGGCTCCTTCAGGCCATCACACATGGTCTTCCTACAATGTGTACCCCTGGCACATTCATCAAGTAGCCAAACAGACAATCATTATCTGATAATACAATCCAAATTTATTGTTCCATACCAAGAAATGACATTAGTAATTAAATTCAATAGGAATTTGCAACTCTGTCTACTATAGAAATTGATTTGCTTGGAAATGAGGTGATCCTGATTTGTGGATCTCTTGTAAGCAGCACCATCATGGCCATTATTATTTTATGATTACTAGCATAACATGAGCACCCTCTTACAATGCATCCTTCTAACACAATTCTATGCAAGCCAATACTGATTAGTAGTTGTCAACAATTCTTAAATCTGAAATTTACAATTTTAAATTGACAATTCATTCAGCATACAAACTATGTTCACTACCATGAGACTCTTCTCATGAGTTTATGCTCTTTCACATGGTAGATTCCGGTCTTTGTCATGGTCTTACCCACTTTTCCATGCCCCAAACAATCTACCTGAAACCTGAAACTCAGTCAGCCAAACACTTAGTAAGTCTTGATGCATATAGCTTTTTCATTGCTGCAACAATCACTGAAGAATTTTCAGAATTTATAAGATTCAAACACTTCCAACTGTTAATCATATCAATATTACCAAAACTCATTTACTTCACATAATCATTATCATACTAAAATTTGCAAGGTCACATCATTTATGCCAAAATGAAATGTTCAGATACTTCTTACTTCACAAGCATATCATGTGTACCACCTTGCCCTTCCATAGAGCATTTCTGGCAGCCAAGTGATCATGACTACCTTATTCATGCACTTACTATCCTACACTCATAACAGCTTTTGAAATGGTTCCAGAATTGTCATCAATTCATCATTTCAGCCATTAGTTATTCATAATAACACATACAGGCATGACACATTTTTTGTATGAATGCAGCCTAAATTTTACATACCCACATGGTAGGAGATCTCTTGCTTTTACCACTCCATGCAATTGTCATAATTGAACCCTTACCTTCATGGGTCCTACTTACACCCTTGACATTACCAGTTTGGTCGGTCTCTTGCAGGAGATTGCAGAAGTTGCTCACCAACTTTTGATTCTGGACTTGTTTCCTTATCCCTTTCTCCATAGGGTTTCTGGTCACATTCATCAACATCAGCAACATATTCAGCCCTATCCATGTTGTCATTTTTTTTTCCATGAATGCCAACACCAATGCAATAATCATCATTAGTGGTTTATTATAAATACATAATTCTCACTACTCTCACCAACATGTGATATCCTATACATGCAAGGCATATCCTCATACATTTTATGTACAAAAATTATAAAATGTAATTATAATTAGCAAGACAGGGTTTAAGGAAATTTCCCTTTTCAAGTCCCTCATCCTTGCATGGAACTCCTCTTCCACACAATAGCTAGTTTTGACTTCATGGTCTTGCTACCTCTAGGCATGCAATTCCTGGATTGTTCATATTGACAGCAGCACATTTCTCTTTCAAGCAATCACTAGCACTTTGCTGCTCCACATTCAAAATATGGTGACTCTCCCTTGTTCCCTGCTGGATAAGCTTTCCCACGGCTATCCACATGCTTCATTCTGAACTCAGGTGTGAAAACCACACCACTTCAAAATGATGACTTTCATCAATTTTAGGCAAAACACACAACTGTATTTATGTCTGAATGCTAACTTCAGCCACCTAGAATATTCTTCCTTTTCAGCCCTGAAACTGCTAAAAAATCCCATGAAAAATTCGCTGAGACACTAGATGGAATTCACTGGAAAAAAAAAATTTCCCCTTTTTCCAATCAGACCTCTTTCCAACTAAATTTTTCGACGTATCGGATCCTTAGTGAACTAGTCTTCCGATACCTCGGCGACCCAGGTGACTTCATTTCTCCAGCGCTCATCGACAGCCCTATCGACTATAAGTTTCCATTGTATCAGACCTGTAGTGGTCTAAGCTTCCAATATTTATCGGCGATGCCAATATGTCGGTAATCAGATCCTCTACTCATCGGGAGGCTAGTTCTCTACGCTTCTGCAACGACGGCCAACGAACCTTCTGTGTCTTCCATGGCCATAAACCTGTCGATGGTCGGAACCCCTAGCCACTGCGGCATCGACGGTTGGGGCCTCTATCCATCGGAAGATTAGTCCACTAGACAGCCGCAACGGCGGCCGCACAAACCACCAATTTCCATCAATCGGAGCTTTGCTCTTCTTATATTTTCCAATGATGTCCATCAATGGTCTGATCCTCTAAACTTCACTGGCATTTTCCATCGCATCGACGATCCAAACAACTAAGTTTTTGCCGACTTCTCCAGTACTTAGACAAATTTTAAAGAAATTTCCTTCCTGGAATATTTTCTTTCCTTATCCGCTACATCGACGGTCTCAAGAACTATAGTTTCCATAGTATCAGCACTCAGGTGCACTAAAATCGAGTGGTTAGTCTTCTAGATAGCCGCAATGATGGGTAGAGATCCTACTGTGGCTTTCACAGACCCTAATACTCCATCAGCTGTCAGGAGGACTAATTACTGCGGCATCAGTGGTCTTATCAACTAACTTCTGCCGATCGCCGATGGGTCCGACACTTAGAAATTTTTTTGAAATTTAGCATCGGCTCTTCCTTCAAATAAGTTTCGCCAATCCACTTTACTATACCTTGGCAGCTTCATCCTCTATTCATTGGTGACCGCATCTTCTAGTCATCGGCGATGCCAACAACTAAACTTTTTCAATCGCCGATGATCTCGTGACTTAGAAAAATTTCAAGAATTTTCTCCTCTATCTTTCACCACATCGGTTTTTGGAAAACCTATCTATTGTGGAATCGACAGTCGGGGACTCTATCCGTCGGAAGGATAGTCCACTATCCAGTTGCAATGGTGGACTCCCAATCAACTAATTTTATCCAACGTAGTTCATCAGCGGTTCCATCATCTATCCATCGACGATGAATTCAACTAATTATCACCAAAATTTTCTCTTCCCTCCGCCGACGTTTCATCGAAAACTTAATCATCTAAGCATCAGTGATTTGATCAACTAATCATCGCCGATCACTGATGATTTCATGAATTAGAAAATTTTTCAAAATTTCCTCTCTGCCATCACTGTCAGTGGTTCAACCCACTATCCTTTTGGTTCTTCCGCTGACATTTCGGCAATCCAAACAACTAATTATCATTGATCAATCTATTAACTTCCACCGACGTGTCATCGACTATCCCTTCATCTTAGTGACGCTGATCGTCGATGATTTTATTGCCTTAGAAAAATCTTCAATTTTTTTCTCTCCGTCATCACTGTCGGTGGTCCAACCAACTATCATCTTGTTTTTGCCATCGACATTTCGACGCTCACATCCTCTAAGTTTCATGGACGGATGAGTCTGTATCGGGCGGCCTTGCAACTAGCTGTCTGCAGCTTCGGAAAGGCTTCTTACTAAGTCTTCCGATGCGCCGACGATCTGAGACCTTGAAAAAATTTCTAAAAAAAATTCTTTAATCTTCTTTCCGCCGCTTCATCGGCTCAACCGTCTCCTATTCTTTGCCGATCACCGACAGTTAACATCGGAGGTTCTTTCAACTAAGTGGAGCCGACATTTCAATGGTCTTTGGCTGGTCTCCGCCGAAACTGCGGCTCCCACATCCTCTATCCTCCGCCGACGGCCGATGAACCTTAGAAAAATTGTGAAATCTTCTGCCGACTATCCTCTGTCGGGTGGTCATCAAAATAACTCTTCCGAGGTGTCGACGGACCTTCGCACTTAGTCCTCCGATGGGCCAATGGTTCCAATACTTAGAGAAATTTTTCAAATTTCTCAGAATTCTCCTGTCATGCGTAGATTCCTTCTGATTTTTGCTGGGCAGAAGGAAACTTGCCTTTGCTAGCTGACCTTTCATGGCCCATTCAGGCCCATTTTGTAACCTTTGATCTGATACCATACTGTAACATCCTCGACCCTCTGACCGACGAGGAGGACGCTACCAAACCATCAAAAACCTCCGGGCAGATAGCCCCATGAACATGAATAGGCATATAATGCTGAAATATAAAGCTTAAAACATAAAACATACTAGGATGCATAATCCTTCATATACATAGCAGAAGCAAACATACATTCATTCAATCATACCACATGTTCATCATATTCATTAATTAGTAAATATAAATGTACAGACAGAATAGTAAAGAATACTCATCTTAAAAAGAATTTGTCCAACAACCAGCTACGTCGTTGCAATGTTCCACCCAACCATAGGCCAGCGTGCTCATCAATCTCTCAGCAACACTGCCACCCCTAAGTTGGGCATGATTCCTCAAGGAATAAGGGTCAAAGCGGGCTTACACATAGCCAAGGTACACAAATAAGCCAAGCCCACACAGTAGGGTTTATCAGACTGTCAAGGAGCTAGGAAAGGATAAATGCTAAGCTGGTGGTCTCAATGGAGAGCTAAGGATGCCTACACTAGACCTAACATGACTTCTAAGACATCCACACACCCAACAATAGGAATCAGTCCTTTCTCTACTTCACATTCCCTCAGGCCCTAACTTCCCTTTCCAATACTCTTCAAGGGTTGCGGAGAAGAAACCCAGCAGTCTAACTCTATTTGAGTGGCTCCCAAACACCAGGTTTCTCAAGCATACCCAACCTCTAATCCTACTCTAAACAGTCCAAAGACCCACCACTGCATACCCGTAGTAAAACAAGCAACTCACAACTCTAGGATGAAAATAAGACAGTAGGGGGACAACCCCAAATGAAAAAGTGGACACAAATCAATTCAACAAGATGATTCAGAGTTGTTCTTGTCCCTAGCATGGCCAAAACAACTCAGCGGCACCCAAAAGATGATTCATTCATAGCAATGAACAACATGGGGGAAAACCACGACAAACTGCCAAATCAGGGAAATAACCATAGCCCCTGGTTCACGGTGAAGTAACAGGACATTACATAGTCCAGACACAGCCAGCAAACGTGGGAAAACAATGGTCCCTTCTCAACAATGAAGCCACGACCATTTACACAGTCGGAAATGGGGGAGTAAATACAGACTCTTTGCATAATCGGTAAAATGTATCCACAGACCAAAAATCGGTGCGACAAAGGAGAACCAACCCCCCCACACAGAATCGTGGATCCTTTTAACTCCCCTCTATGTGAGGAATGAACAACAAATGATGGAGAGAGTGGATAGAACCGATCAGGCATCCCAAACGACACGTGAGGAAAACACTCCTAGTTTGTGTGGGTGACTGAACCAGCTGGTAGAGAGTGCATGGGGGAAAACCTGCTACCCACCACTACCCAGCATTAACTGGCCAACTAACATTAGGGCTTTTAATGGCTGACACATGGATTTTCCCCATAGGCTCATGGTTTAACATTTCCCCCCCCCTTAAACTTAGGAAATCATGCCCTTTTGATTTAACGTTTCATCGTCGTAGTTGGCTGTAGGTTTATTTTAATTAATGTGCATATTTACATGATGCAAAACTATCATGTGTCAGATAGCACAATATGCCATCGGCAACGATCCCAATTGTCGAAACATAACACAACCAAATCAATGGTGGGCCTTTTTCCTTTAGCTCCACACCACAATTAATTACAACATATACATCATGTATCTTTTAATGCAACCGGGGTCAGAACCAGGAATATTACACACATATTCCTGTAGGTGTTTGTGAGTCTATAGGGTTCTTGCATGTTCCTATTTTTATGATCTCTCAGGTGCTTGTGAAGGTTCTTTTTTGACATGATACTATGGTCTTAGGTCTGTACATTTCACAATTTACTTGATTAGTCAAGTCCTTGAGTGGTTGTTGTGTTTGGCTTCTTCATTGGTGAATGTGTTAGGTCCTCCTACTTGGATTTTTGTGTCTGAGTGCTTGTGTTTTTAGGTCATTGATCAGTCCTTTGAAACACTGATATGCTCTATAGTCATTTTAGTGTTCTAAGTTAGTCATTCTTGCCATTTTTGGATCTATTAGTCTTTAATTTGATAGTTCCTCCAAGTCTAGGTTTTGTGGCATTTCTTCCTGTTTGGTTGAAGTATGTTACTATAGGGTTTGTTTGCATCATTTACTAATATATGTTTAGATTGTTCAAACTCACTCAATTTGCATTTACATGCATCATCATTTTTAAATTTTTAGAAAAAAGAAAAGACAAAAACATTTTTGTACTTCTTGCATTAGGTTGTATTTACTTGTTCTTTTCATTATTTTTTCAGAAGAAAATAAAAAAATTTAAAGTCTTGTAGTTTCTCTTTTTTAAAACTTTTCATTAGCTTGCATTACAAAGAAAAATAAAAGGAAATTTGGCATTGTAGTTGCATTTACTTTGAAATTTTTTATACACCTTTTTCTTTCTTTCTTTCTGTTGAGTCTATAACATTATACAGTCTCATCCCACTACCTTTGACTAATACATCCCATTAAAAAGAATGATTAATTAAAATTTTACGAGTAAGTTTCTTTTTCTAGGCTCATACATGAACTAGTTCAGGCTAGGATTGTGGACTAGGTAGTTGTAACTGTCCATAAGCATTTGATTTCAAATGTAGTAGGACTTTCATTAGGTAAATCCTCTTCTGCAAGAGACCATTTGGAAATCTATTTTCACATAGGAGTGAAGCACAAGGCTGCGTGAGAACCTGGTTGAGGAGATAACCCCCCAATTCCTTGTTCAAGCGTATATCAAGATTTTTATGTGTTTCGGGATCTTCTCAATACCATTTCTTGGGCCCTGTGTGGTGCTGATGTTAACACGGTTTCGGGCTTTGCTACCCTGCCCATGCATAAGGATCAAGCTTGTGACTATTCTGCCAGACTCTTGGTGTAGCTATGGTAACCTTTAGTTTCTTGACACTAGGGATCATACACAAGTGTTATTGAAAGGTTATTTCCAATACACCTTTGACAAACTTGGAAGGTAACCCCGGTAGATAGTTTGGGAGGGTGGTTGTGTGATTTTAGTGCTTGTGCCCAAGAACATCTTCATGGGAAACCAAGAAACCATCCATTAGTCTTCTCTAGTTGGATCTCGTCCCTAATCATCCCAAGATTTCCTTTGGAAGGTGTACCTTATATCTGTTGTGTTTGTGTGACTTTAGGACATTTTTAGTGAGTGTTGTTTGGTTTGTATGTGTTTAGTTGGCCTTTAGGTGTGTGTGAGTCAAATTTATAGCTGTGGAGGACCAACCTCTTCGTAGGTCAAGAAGGTTGCAAAACCTAAGTCCATCTATTACAATGGAGCCTCCACCGCCCACTCAAAGGCGGAGACTTGATACTAACAGTTCTTTTGAACCAATAGGATTTAGTGAAGTTCCTGGTGAACCGGAACTTGGGATTAACCAGGAAGAAAAACCTATAGTAGAGATTGAATACTTGTAGGCTGATGAGTTTGCAAGGAATTTTAACCCACCTATAACTAAATTAAACGATCCTATGATCATTCAAGTTCTTACCTTTAGTTCACCTGTGTTGTACCTACAACAGATCCCATGTTTTATCCAAAACATGAGAACCCAAATCTTTATATGCAAAAGGTGATGCTCAAGTTCCTTAGTCATTTTGGGATTACCATGTTGTTTATCATAGTTTCTGTCTTTTTCATGATTTGATTTAGTTAACATTTTGAAAAATTTATGCATTTTTGTGAGTTGCGGAAAGAACTAATTTTCCCAAAAGTGTGTCGTACCCACAACCTGCAATGCGAATTGTGAGAACTTGGTTTTTCATTTGAAACTTTTCCATTCCGCAACTCGCAACCTGCAATACGAATTGTGGGTGTGGAAACATTTTTTAATAATCCCAGTTTGTCATCCCTGCAACCCACAAATTGTGGATTGTGGAATGTAGTTGGGTTAATAAATTATTTTGTGTGTTTCTGCAACCTGCAAATTCTGGACTGCGGATTGCGGAAAGGTTAGTTAAATTGTAGGAGCATTTGTATTCTTGCATCCCGCAACCCGCAATTGTGGATTGCAGATTGTGGAATGTTTTGGTCGCTTGTTGAGTTTGTTCTTTCCTGCAACCCGCAAATCACATTGCGGATTGTGGAATGTGCATTATTTTCATTTTTACTTATTTGTTTTGATTCATTTGATTTATCTTTTATCATTTCACTTGCTTCCATAATCTCAGTGGTTAACTTAACATGATATCTTTTACATTCCACACCTAGATTTGGTCTTCACTGCATAAGCTTATTTATTTTATTAGTTTTTGGAGATTTCAAAGGTCTTATCATTTGATTTTGACTCTCGTGTGTAATGATTTCTTATCCTTATTTGAACCTGTTTGAGTCATTTACATGCTTCAATTTTGACTAATTAAATTCATATGATATTTCAATAGTTTTGGAAACAAAATTGAAATTCAATTGAATCCTAAAAAAACATATTTTCAAACCATGGAAAGAGTCAATAATTCTTCATTAAGCAAAGTATTATATTTTACAAAGCATAATTAGCTTTGCTTGTTGATAAGATTATTATTGTTGTTTAAATTATATTCGATGTACTTTTTGAAAGACAATAATTTATTTATATAATTGATTTTAATATAACATGATATTTACAATGTTAATGCATAATATTTCACTAAACCCTAATTTGTTCTTGCCGTGAAGGACAAAGTTAAAAAACGGATCGCGAACCTGTAGAAGACATGTTTTTGCGTGGAGGATTATGAGAAAACCGTGAGGAATTAGCTCAAACAGTTGAAAATACACTTCCCAAACATGCCAATTTACCCCTTTTAATGGACCTTTTTGCAAATATATCAATAGTTTGGGAGGAAAACTTGACCAAACAGAGGTGAATTTTCCAAAAATTTATTCCGGTCGTTTTTGCATTGTTGAACGAACCATACATCTTAGGATTTGATGTTATCCTTCCCACTGCTATTCAATTCAATAAATTAGACCTCAAAATTTTGAGAGGGGGGGAAGAATCTCTCGACAAATATGGAAAAGATTTCTCTTTTAGAGATCTGTAATTTTATGACTTTCAATTGTTTGAAGATAGAGAATAGGAGACGTTGCTGCCAAGGAGATAATTGTGAGGGAAGGACTGGAGAAACATTGTTTTACTTGTAATCATGTAATTTTTTGCAGAACAATGAATCAAAGTTAGTTTCTTTCGACATATTCTCTGGGTAAATTATCAATTTCTTTGATGATGTATGATTTCTTCACTTTAATTATCAATGAATATTGTTGATTTTGCAGCCAGTCATTAACGCATTGATTTATGATTTGGATTTCTCTTAATTCATAAGTATTTGTATACTTATATTTTAATTGAATTTCTTTGATTAAAATATGTATCTATTCCTGCAAATGATTTACAGAAACTGTTAAATTAATAATTTATGTTAATTTTTCAATTAACATAAGAATTACAAGGTAGTCTTAGATATGCTTGATCTTTAAATTATTATCAGTAACTTTAATTTCTTGGTTACATTTGAAGTAATAAGTTAAATGATTTAATTTTGCATTTATGTTAAGTTCATGAATAACTTATTTGAATTTGAACCAAGTTACCTTGCACACGATGAATATATTCCTTCTTAGAATAGTTCTAGCTTAGCTTAGATTTCCTTCTAGGTAGATCTGTTGTTTTGTAGACATACAATATCTTGTTTTCCTTCATAGGAAGACTGATCCTTTTGGATAAAAAAACCTACCAACTCAAAGAGTGCCAGTGGAGGCCAAATATTCATGGGTGTTAACCACACCAAATAGTTCGAGGATAGGGTAATACTTGCGTAGGATTATCTGAGGCCTTTGGCTGGGTTTTCATCCCATGTTTTTTTCCTTAGATACCTTTCCAGCACCTACACAACCGATGCATCAAAAACCTGTTATTAGTGTTGTTGTGAGAATATTTATGTATGGCTCTAGAGAGGGTATTTCTACCTCAACTTCAGCCATTTTGTCTAGTGGATTCCCACCTCCCCTAATTGGTGCTTCAAGACCAAGTGCATCTACTACACCCTTGTCACCAAGCAACTGAGTGGTTCAACCACAAGCTCCACCTAATGTGGTAGATCCATCTAGTGGGGCAATCATTGGGATTCCCAATGCACCTTTTTCTTCCCCCTCCTTCATGCTTACTGCTCAGAGAGGTCCAAGTGGAGCCTCCTCGTTCGTCCAAGGTTTCCCATGGAATGGGGGGCACATTACCCCATCCACTCCTTATGTGGGTCCCACACCATCATATGTGGGCATCTAGTTTGGAAACACAAATGGTTTTGACCAAGGTTTTCATACACCAGTTTCAACCCCTTTCACGAGCTCTCCCTTTTCACTTTTTAGTGGAGGGATACCTGGTCCTGTATTTCAAACTCCAGTTTCATATGGAGCATATCAAACCACTTATAGTGCACCAAACACAAGTAATCGAATGGATTTTGAGTGGAATCCTTTCCATAGTAGTCTAGCTACTTCACAACTGACGATTGGGGGAAACCCCACCTTTTCATTTGGGAACCAAGGGGAAAGTCCTTCTACATCCCAAAATCCCTCTTTTCAGGCCTCTGTCAAGCCAAATATTCCTTTCCTGGCAACTTTGAACTTTCCAGATTTGTCAAAGCTTATGAATGACCCCGTGTGGCATAGTGTGGCATGGCCACTTGTTCCTATTAAGTTACCTTCAGACATTCCTAAGTTTGAAGGAAAAGCTGGCGAAGATCTAGGTTCCCATATAACCACTTTTCACCTATGGTTCTCTTCAAACTCACTAAATGATGACTATGTTCGGTTGAGGCTTTTCCAGAGGACCTTGACTCATGTTGCAACAAAATGGTACATTAAACTTCCCTCTGTTGTATATGATAGTTTTTTAGATTTAGCAACTATGTCCCTCAATCACTTCCAGCTTCCTGTCCGGTATGATTCCAGCACAGATTTGCTGTTGAATTTTCGGAAAAATAAAGCCACACATATCTCATATCACATCCAGCAGTGGCGAAGATGAAAGAGGATGATCAAAGACACTATACCTCCCGAGTCCTTATTAGAGTGGTTCCTAAAATATTTACTGCCTTATATATTTAAGCACGTATCCACTTCGGGGGTGACCATAGAAGAATAGGCTATCCTCAAGTCCCAGTAACTAGATTTGATTTATTCTTAGTTTGGGATCTTGTATAAAATCATACCTGAGGCACTAAGGTATACCAATAATGTATAGAAACCCAATCCTAGACCGCATGTCGATGGTGTGGTTGGTTCAGTTGATTCTCCCATTGTAGAGTCATTGGATAAGCAACTCCATGAGTTGTCAATGAAGCAATCTACAGTGGAGGAAGAAAAGGCTACCACCCCCTCATATCAAACTACAACTATTTTTTCACATTCTTCTCATAAGGGAAATCAATAGCCCAATGGGAAAAAGAAGAAAGGGAAGAAGGGTGAGGGTAATCAAAATAAGCAGAAACCCACGAACAATTCTTATGGGGGTGAAAAATACAAGAAGATGGTTAAGTTTCCCTGTAATTTATGCCAGGGAGACCACCTAACTCATCATTTGCCTCTTATGGATCAAGCTTAGAATTTTCTTAAAAATCAACAACCGACAATCCTGAATGATCCATTTCCCTAAGGACATAATCCATCTTCTATTTCAAATGTATTTTGGGGCTCTTCTAGTGCTCCTCCTGATCAAAACTATATCAACATGGTACAATATAACACCTTAGTCCAGACAAGAAACAAGAATTATGAATCAAAGGATTCAGAGAAGGGTAATTCTACTGGTGAAACTTCTATCCCTCTCACTATTGAGAAACCTGTTGATCTAATGCCTAAGATATTGAAAGGTGTCTTCAAAAAAGAATTTCACAATCCTAACTCTAGGGATTCCTCTAACTACTCAGTATTTGAATATTTTTCTCAAACTCCATGTGCAATTTCGGCCTTGGAAGTGTTACAGAGTTTTCCGGCTCAGCGGGATGCCCTCTTAGCAGCTTTAGGCAGCATGGATTCATTAAGCCTGCTGGTGAAGTTTAATCTGTTAGATGTTAAGATTTGTCTACCGTATCATGTGGCTTTGTCAATTGATGTTGTCCCTAGAAGAAAAACCATTGGATGTATAGTTTTTGATGAATATGCTTCCACATGTGTAATGTCAATGTCTTGCTGGAAGGCTTTAGGATCCCCAGATCTAGTTCCATCAAACACTTTACTTACATCTTTCGACAGAAGGTCTTTCTGTCTGCATGGTATCCTACCGGATTTTGAGATTAAGTTGGCAAGGAAAGCCATGGATGTTGAAATAGAATTGATTGATGCTCCTTTTTATTACAACTTTATTTTAGGGAGAATATTGACTTACGCCATGTGTGTGATTTCCTCCGTCGTTCTTCAAGTGGTAGTGTTTCCACATGAAGGGAAGTTGGTTATTGTTTACCAACTTAGTTTCACTCGAAAGGGACATTTGGAGACTAATGAGTCCACTGTACCTTTGATCAACATACTAAACCAGCTAATGAGAGCTTGGGGGTTGGAATGTATTCATATTTGATGGGCACATTCGATATCCCAACCCATATAAACCATCTAGGTTCTACAAGTGTAGGGAAGTCTATCACAATGATTGTCGATAGAACTAATCCTTGGGTCCTTTATTCCCATAATGAATCTCAAGTTCCCTTATCTGCAGTGGAAGTGGCTTATCAATATATTTTTAATACCATTGTTGATTCTATCGCGACTCCTTCTATAGTCTCAAAGGAGTCGAAAGAATCTTATCTTCCTGCCTCGGCGGAGAACTCTTTATATTCAGATGACTACTTAGACATGGTTTTACCTTCGGATGAAGCCATTTTGGAAGCTATCAGTGGAAGAGATAAGATTTATGAATACCTTCACCATAGGTCCTACTTTCTTCCAGTACTGAGTAGAATTGAAAATCAAGAGTTTCATTTGAGACTGGCGAAAGATGTTGATTTACCGATTAATCATTTACCAAAGGCGGGAATATTTTCCAAGGGGAATATGGAAAATATATTTGTTACCATTCCAATCAACATTTCTACAAACCCCAACGTCATAGAAAATGTGCATATCGGTGCAAAATTCTCTTCGGAGGAGATTTCCATATATACCGCCTTATTTAAGGAATTTTGCGACGTGTTTACCTGTTCATATTTGGAGATGTCAGGAATTGATCCATCTATTGTAGAACACAAAATATAGACCTACCCTGATGCTAAAATGGTTTGACAAAATATTTGACCTATTAATCTAAGTAAAGCGGTAGTCGTCAAGGACGAGGTGGAAAAGTTGTTAATAGCTGGGTTTATCTACCTAATTTCTTTGATGGAATGGGTATCCAATCCCGCTCCTGTTGATAAGAAACAAGGGAAAATACATGTGTGCACTAATTTTTGTGACCTAAATAAAGCATGTCCCAAGGACAATTACCCCACCCCCTTTATAGATCAAATCATTGATGCTTGTGTGGGTAGAAAATTATTTTCGTTTATGGATGGCTTTTCCAAAAATAATCAAATCCAAATCAAGACAGAAGACCAGCATAAAAAAACTTTTATTTGTACTTGGGGTACCTTCGCATACAAGAAAATTCCCTTTAGTTTAAAGAATGTTGGAGCCACTTTTCAGCGGGAAATGAACTTTTCCTTCTATGACATCAATAATATTGTCGAGTCATATTTAGATTATTTTCCTGCCCATTATCGCAAGAGGAGGGACCATCAATATCACCTTTGCTTGAGTTTTGAATGATGTAGACATTATAAAATATGCTTAAATCCCCAGAGGTGTTTTTTTTGTATTGATTTGGGGGGGTTGCTCTGGTTTATCGTGTCAAACAAGGGAATTCAGGTGGATCCTTTGAAAGTTGAGGATATTATAAATCTTCCTCCTTCTCATTACATTAGGAAACTTCAGAGCTTGCAAGGGAAATCTAACTTTCTTTGGTGTTTTATAGTTACTTATTCCAAGATAAATAAGGGTTTCATGCGCTTGCTTAAGCAGGACACTCCATTTTTAAGGGATGAAACCACACAACATGCATTTGAGGCATTGAAAAAGGCTTTTTTTCGGCTCCTTTATTACGTCCACCATATTACTGTAAATACTTTATATTGTATCTGGTTGCATCAGAGTCAACCATTGGTGTAGTATTGGTTCAGGAGGATAACAAGCTCCAAGAGCATGTTGTCTATTATCTCAGATATCTCAGTTGTGCATTAGCTAGTCCCGAACTCAGATACTCCCACTTCAATAAATTAGCATCAACAATTGTCTATGGTGTTCAAAGGCTGCATCACTACATTTTACTGAGGACAACCACAATGGTGGAAGATGTAAATCCTTTTTAGTATGTTTTGTCCCGGTGCATAATTTGGGGAAAATTCAACGAGTGGATATTCATTCTCTAAGAGTTTGAATTGGATTTCCAATCTACTAAATCTAAAAAGTCCTCAATTTTTGTAGATCTTATCTTAGAATTTCCTACGCAAGAGAATGTAGTGGTGGAGGATGACTCATTCCTAGATGAGTTTATCTTTCTAATTTCCACCTCTGAACCCTGGGATGGAGATATCCTTATATATATCCAAACTTTGAAGTGTCATGTGTCCTTCTCAAGGGAAGAGCAGCGTAAAGTGCATGCCAATCCGAAAAAATACCTAATCATAGGTGATAATTCACTAGTACAAAATGAGGAATTAGCTACTAGGTGACTAAACTTTCTAGTCACCACAGGTTTTCCAAGTAATTTACTACTAAATATGAGCAATTTTGATTGACCCAACTATAAATGACTAAAATTAATGACTAATTTAGTCACCAATTAACAAATATGACTAGATAATAAGTGACAGAGTTAAAAATGACTAATTTAGTCACAGCATAAAAAATGACTAGCTAGAAGAATATGAATTAGTCATTTTTAATTGTGCCATGGAAAATTGAAAATTTGGCAATGAAGTGTAATTTTTGTAAGTTGTCTACCTTCTATTAGTAATATTAGTTCCATGCACCTTGATCTTCAGAGATCCAACAAAGCAATTGCATGAATTTTCTCATGACCATCTTTATCCCTGCTGCATCATTGAAGCAAACCCGGTTAAGCATGTTCCAAAGGAAAATTATGTTGCTATGTCAATTATGAATTAGGTACTAGAACTAGTACCGTATCGTTACCTAGATAGAAGCATCAAAGCCCTACATCCCCTCGAGAACAGGCCATTCAAATGCACCTCCTCCACGTAGACTTACCAAATGCATCCAATGCATGGCCAAAAAAACACGTCAACTTCGTATTTCTAGGCTGAAGGTATTGTTCGACCCCCGCTCCCCTGTTTTTGCAGACAATAAGTCGGTTGAGGATCTTGTAGTGACCAACCGGAGCACTTCAAAGGTATGGCTCTTTCTGCTCTGATTGTGTTCATCACTCCAATCAATAACCAATTGTTATGGTTTTTTACAAGTCTCAATGATGCTGAAG
>LPNX010916150.1:19441-40424 GCA_001517045.1 Pseudotsuga menziesii | reverse complement strand
TTTCTATTTTTAGATTCTGAGGATATATTTCTTGTTTTTAACTTCACAGGTTGGGTTCCGAATTGAACACCCACAAGAAGCCATAAATAAAATACAGGTGATTCATAAACAAGCAGATTTAATTTTCTAAAGAATTTCAGGGCAGTGTCTCAATTAATATCTATTTTTAATTTATTTTTTTCATTAAGATGCCATGCATGTGTTCTAGGGAATGACAAATAAAGCTCAGTTAGATATTATCTATATGAATTAGTCATCTAATAACAATGAGAATGCACACAGGATCCTTTGAAAATAATGTTTGTGGTTGTGATTGTTTATAAAATAGCTATTCGAATTATATTTCTGCCCTATTAGCACTGATGATGAGGATATCATCCAATTTTGTACTTGTTTCTTTTAAAACCCTCACCTATGGCGATATAGTCCAAACTCACAAGGTGAAGATCTAAGAACAACTCAGAGAGGTTACCCACTATCACCTCAATAACTCTCTCCGACATTTTAAATTGGTTCTATTTCCAACTTTTTACCTCCTACATTCTCACTCAATGTGAAAGTCCCAAGCATACATGTGAGAACTCATGGGTGACTAAGAAAAACTACCCACTGTCACCTTGATAGTATTATCTCTCAGTTTAGGTCAGCTCTCCTATCTAGCTCAAAGGGGGGAATCCTGACAACAATCTAAGTCCAAGGTGTATTCAAGGAGAGAAAGGGGTAAATGGACTTAGGGTAAATCTAGTTCTAATTTGAATTGTAGCAAGTAAATTCCAGATTTACACAGCTTTTAAACAATGATTAAACAGAGATATTCTTAGGCTAAAACAGATCTGAAAGTTCAATTTATATCCTAAAAATTACAGATCTATTATACAGAAAATTAGATAAAATAAATAATTAAAAATGAGGGTTTAAGGATCTAAAAATCAATCTGAAATTAATATTTCTTTGCTGGAAATTTACAGATTGTTGGAGCAAAAAATAAAGGGATTTTTTTTTGTTCTCATCTCTTTTAAACGAGCATAACTCTGACAGTCCTTGCATTTCTGGAGAAAGAATATCTTCCTGTGAAACTCTGTCCAGCTGCTTCTCCTGGCTACCACCATCACCTTCGTCCCATATAGAAACCTATGCATGATTCCACTTTGTCCAGCTGCTTCTCCTGGTACAACTCACTTGCAACTGTCACAGGTAACTAAAACCTATGCATGATTCCACCACTGGATCCATGACTCCTAGTAGAGAGCATCTCATACTCCACACTCCTGCCCATAATGCTAATGTGCCTCCATGCTAGGAAGCACCACATGAAGGGCATCCCGAGATACCTCTATCTCTAACAATTTATAAATTATAAGGATTATCTTATGGCAAATTTGTTTTGGGGAGAAATTGTATCTCAGGTCCAAGATTTAATAGAAGTAGACACTGTATTTCTTGTTTATCAAATTGAAAGGTCCAGTTAATCTGTTGGTCTCATGGGTATTATGATCCTGTGGGCTTCCACATCATCCCAAACTCTGATCTTGACATTTTATAGCATAACAAATATTAATGCATTTGCATGGTATCACATCCATCTAAATAAAAAAAACTAGGCACTGAATCTGAGAAATCAAGTTACCATGCCCTTTTTGCCACTTACAGACTATGCGTCAAGACTAGTACCCAACTTTATGGGTCAGAAATGATCGTGTGCTTCATCACTGACTGTCCTGGCATTTGTCCCTCTTGAAATGATATTGTTGATTATAAGATACTTGTTTTCCCAATACAGAGTTAAATCATGTTTTATTCCTTCTGCTCTGCCATAACCACTTTCTTGATGTGATTAAGTTATACCCTATAAATATTAAACATTCAATTTTTCTCTACTCAACACTGTTATTATATTGTATACTGTGGTTAAATACACATCAGGTCATGTCCAGTCTCAACTCACTACTGGACATAACTCACTGCTGGACATAGGCAACTTCTAGGTGTGTTTGCAAAATGGGATTCTGACATGTGATTGTCTCTTAGTCTGACACCAGCAACAATGTCATTCTAGACAATAGAGGTTCTTCTGTGCCCAGGCAGGCATGAAAATTGTTGATTGCTCGTGCTCCTTAATGTCTGAGCTTTTTCTATGGATCTGCAAATTCTGGGTACATGTACTTCATTATCTACTGGTCAAGTACTTCTTGGATATTCCTAAAGCTGCTTGCATATTTGTGTGTATAGTTTCTCTTTCAAAACAGCTACTTTAAGTTGAAAATGGACTTGATTTGATTTCATAAACTTTGAAGTTAAGAACTTAGCCATTCACGTCAAACTTACCCCTCATATATCCTCAATTTATTTAATTTTTTTAAATCTTTTCAGTCCCGTCATCTGGCTCAACTCTGAATATAACATCTCTCCCACAAATATAAGTTATAACTTATAACATTGCACATCACATGTTTATAGTACCCCGGGGAGGTTACGGTGGTTTCAATTTTCACCTAACCTTTACATTTGCATTTGCATTTTTCATAAAATTAGCATTACACGCTCGTGTATATTTGTGTTGATTTTAGTCCGATACTCTCTAGTCTTTCTTATTTTCGCTCTATTTTCTGCTAAGGTTTTATGATTCCTCTATACTTTATACAGTTGATCTGAGACCAAAAACTTAGTTCCACACATGGCCCCAAAATCAGGTCACATTTTTCACTCTTAGTACGATTTCCTCACCAACAAGCAAAAAAAGAGACGGAAATCTTCAAGTCATTCTGTTGCTTATAGCTATTATGGAAAAAAGTAGACTACATAATCTCAGATATCAACTGTCATTACTTTAATTTCTGGGCCTCTAACCAAAGGATATTTTTTCATACAAAGTATGACAGGGCTAAAGTAATAATAAATGGTAGTTTCAATGGTGAGCTATATCCACCATTGTTTTCTTTTGCAGCAGTTACTTGAAATATATCATCGTTTAAGATTTGAATTGGTTGAACATGTGACAAAGGCTGGAAGAAATCCTAGACTTTCATTTTTCCATCTTATTGTTATAACTTGTTGAGGCTTATAGTTTCCCTTGCAAAAATTGTTTAAAAGAAGTAGTTGTTTCAGTTTCGATCCAAATTGATTGAACAAATGGATACTGTCATTCATACCCACAGGAAAGGGATGCATTCAAAGAATAATTGATGATTATCTCAGGAAACAGAAAGGAAGGGTTTGCATTACCAACCTGTATTAGGGCCATTTTGAATCCTCTGCCTAAAGAATAATTAATGCATAATATCCTTAAAGGAATATATTAAGATTAAAAATTTAGTAGTTGATAATGAGGTATGTTTGGAACTGTATGACCTAATGAAAACTGTTTAACAGTTGTGCTTATCAGAAAGATAAAAAATACAGTGCAAAGCCTCTTCATAGCTTACCTTAATTTTCCAGTGCCAACTTGCCCTTAGAGACATTTGCTGAGTTCTGCCAAAATAGAAATAGAATATCCTTCTTTGATGAAAGCATGATACTAAATTACAACCAAGTGTAATGAAAGAATGGGCACAAAAATCCCAAATAGTTATTGGAAGCCTCCCAGAGAGGGGCCTCTGAAGCTCAATTTTAACAGAGCCTCAAAAAGCAATATGGGGAGATCCATATGTGTAAGAATCCATTGGATCTATGGGGGGGAAGTCTATTCTTTTATCTTGTTAATTTGAGATAGGTTTTATTACTTGGCAGATGCCAGAGACTTGCTGGACAAGATTCAGATTAGCCGTAATTTAGGGTTTCTCTAGATTGGAGGTAGAAGAGGATTCCAAGATCTACATAAATAGGATGACAGTGAAATAATGTGAAGACCCCAAACAAATAGGATCTTAAAGCCACAATTCTTTAGCCAATCATACTCTTATTATCTCCTCTTGGACATTGGCAAGTCTGTTTTGAGGAGAAATTGTATCTCAGGTCTAAGATTCGATAGAAGTAGATACTATCTATTTCTTGCATATCAAATGGGAAGGTCCAGTTAATCTATTGGTCATGAATATTATCTCATGTTGGATATATAGAATGCATATTATTCTCTTGAACTTGTGCAGATTACAATGACTTATGTAAGAATTTTAATTTCCTATAGTGGGATTCACAATTTTAGAATAGAACTGTGATTCCTGTTGAATCTTTTCAACAATTGGTACTGCTGGCTACTTGCAGCTGCATAGTCATATAGTATAAAGCTGGAACATGTCACTGGTGTGAGTTATTTCAAGAAATTTCATCTTGAAAGTTCATGTATCTGTATCGTGCATCTCTTGGAAAATCACTGACTATGCTATTTCACAGGCAACTTATCAACAAGGGAAAAGGAGTTGAGGACACTTACTGGGAGCAACTTATCATCATTTCAAGCAATGAAAACTTATTAAAGGGTGCTAGCTCAATGGTAGAGTGCCTGCCTAATTATAGGCAGGAGGTTGGTGGTTCGATTCCTCCATGCCCTATCATAAATTTGTGACTACAAAAACGACTAAATTCACATAGATACGACTATTAGTAGCTAATTTCTCATATCTTAGTCGTATTTAGCTTAGTCATTAATATGTTAACATCTAGTAGTTTATTTAGTCATATATTTGGTCATTAATGGTTGCAATCAGTGACTGAATCAGCGACTAAATCAATAATTAACTCAGTGACTAAATCAATGACTAAATCATTAACTATCAATGACTAAAACAATGACTAAATCATTGACTATCAATGACTAAAGCATTGTCTATCAATGACTAAATCATTGTCTATCAATGACCAAATCAATGACTAAATCAATGACTACTAAGTCAAGCTATTAATGACTAGTGAAATACGACTAACTATAAGATAGTGGTAATTTGCTACTATTAGTCACCGACTCAAAAATAGTCATTTATAGCCTGATTTTAGTCATTTTTTTAGTCATTAATTTCTCATTTTCTACGAGTGATTTATATCGTAGAGGTGTAGATTCTATTTTTCATTGGTTCCTCACCCACGAGGAGGTTGAGCATTTCCTAAATGATTCCCATAGCAGATCATGTGGGGGTAATTTATTTGGGTTAGCAATGGCCTAGAATATTTTACGTGCCAGTTATTTTTGACACATGATCTTTAAGGATTGTGTGGAGGTTGTGAATTGCTGTCATATGTGTAATCTCTACACCAGGAAAATGAGATTGCATCTTGCACCATTGTTTCCCCTGATTGCGGTGGGACCCTTCACTAACTGGAGGGTGGATTATGTGACTTGCAATCCAATTTCTTTTGCGGGGGACAAATATATCATTGTCATTGTTGACTACTTAACCAAGTGGGAAGAGGCAATGCCTACCTTCAAAGTAAATGGTGAAACGGAAGGTTACTTCATGTTTAACCAAATCATTACTCATTTCGGTATACCAAAGGATATTTCACTAACCATGGAATTCACTTTCAGAATAGTATTATGACTGAGCTAACTACTATGTTAGGGTTTAAGCAATATCACTCATCTTCCTTCTACCCGCAAGTGAATGGACAAGTAGAGGAAGTAAACAAAACCTTGAAAACTATTCTAAAGCGTACCATTAACGCAATCTAGTCAAATTGGCACATCATGCTATATCCTGCAGTTTGGGAGTACTAGACTAATGTTAAGATTGCTATGGGTTTCTCACCTTTCTAGCTTGTTCACGGGGTGGAAGCAATCATGTTGGTCGAATGCGAGATTCCATCTCTTACAATATCTATTCACATACTTATTGACACTACGGAACTAGAAGAGTGTTTGCTTCACTTAGAAAATTTGGATGAATGACATAAAGATGCATTGACAGCAAAAAAAACTCATAAGAATAGGGTAAAGAACCAATATGACAAAACAATGAAGCCAAGAGTTTTCTCTGAAGGGGATCTTGTTTTTCTCTGGGATCAAGACAAAGAACCCTGGGGGAAGGAAAATTCAGGTCTATGTGGTTATTTCCTTATGTTGTTTCAAAGGTATTGAAAAATGGAGCATATGAATTAACTGATTTTGATGGAAATAAGTTGCCTGAGCCTAGAAAGGAGATCTACCTCAAGAAGTACTATGCTTAGGGATGGTCACTTCTTCTTGTATTTTTATGTACAATAGCTAGTTGGTTAGTGTTTCTCATATAGTCTGTTGGTTGTTTTAGATGTCATCTAAGTGGTTGGTAGGTTTTATGGATGGTGCTATCCACTATACTTGTAACCTAGCTTCAGCCACATGGGTTATCTATTCACCCTCAATACAACTAGTTTCCTATGGTGGTGCTTTCTTAGGTCCTTCTACTAATAATGTGGCCGAGAACAGGGTAGTTATTAAGTTGTTATGGGATGTTATAATGCATGGAATTACCCATCTGAGAGTCAAACTTGACTCTTAGCTAGTGGTCTCCCAACTAAATGGTGATTATCAGGTGTGAAACCCTACTTTGCTACATCAATTTTTGCGCATAAGATTACTTGAAATAAATTTTGAATATATTTCATTTAATCACATTTCAAGGAATGAAAATACAATTACTGATGCTTATGCGAACTAAATATTAGAATGGCACTTAACACACATTTTGTAAAATAAATATAACAAATTCATTTGAGACACATGTAAAATATCTCTATAAATAGATCGATTTTTTGATCCAAAGATCCTGTCATAATTATATAAATATACAAAAAATAGGATCACAATCCATATTTATGCCTATAGATCTAATCCTTCTCCTCAGTCTCCTTGGCTGCGGCTACCTCTTCAGCCTCCCGGTAATGTATAACGCCCTAGGCTATCCTCCTAAAAAGGCGCATCAAAGTTGTCAGAATCCCTAATACAAAATCATGCATCACAATGGGAATCCACTCTATCTGCATGTTAGGGACCCCTTTGGTTAGCCTGGCGAGCTTCCCCTTAAGAACTCGTAGTATACTATGGTCTCCACCCTGTGTGGGCCACACAAATGTCCTAGGGTGCCCATCGGGGCATACAAGTCCAACATTTGCATTTAAAAACCTTTAAAAATGATCAAAACTCTTATACATATGTATATACATAACTTTATGATTAAAATTCATAAAAATCAAATAACATAAAAAGATAAAAATACCTATCTCTCCCCATGCCTCCACTGGCAAGAGGACAAGGTCATTATCTCCTCAAAATTCCAATCCGACATATGGGATCTGCTTGAGAGATGATACTTGTCTTTCCCACCAAATATAGAAGTGATCATCATAAACACTTTGGACTGAGCCTCTGACACCTTGACGGAGAAACAAAACTCCCCATATAGTGAGCTTGGGATAGAGAGGGGAAGGTGGTGGCATTGATACTGCAAGGCTAATAGATGGAACCTTCTCAAAGAAGAATGCCACCAAAATTCTTGCATACCAGAAGTTCTTATTGTGTCCTCTCTTGCAATCAGAGAGTTATTTCCTCATAATCGGGATCATACCGGAGCACCAGTCAAATAATATACCCTGCATGTAGTCCACTTCAATCCGCATCTGAGTCAAAATGGCCAAGTGCAGTGAAGATGAACTAGAAATCCTTACCATCATGCTTCCCATCACTTGTAATGGAAATCTAGTTATGTGATCATTTGGGAAACATGTCCCCTTCTTCGGTGTGCCTGGTTGGCAGTAAGTGTCAATATAGTCCTGAACACTCATAGGGTCACCACCCCTACTAGTACCCTCAAGGTTCACAGGCATGCCTCTGCGGGAAAGCTCTGTAATGAAGTATATGTTTTCTATTGTAATATCCAATATCTCTCCTTGAATACAAAATAGACCAAGGTAATGGTCCCAATAACTTATTAGAGTCTCTAGTAAATAGGCATTGGCCCTCATGTCAGAGGTACAATAGAATTTCAACAAGCCAAATTGTTGCAAAGCTTGTAAAGTCAGGGCATCCAACATTGCCTCTCTATCCACATCCTCATGCTCTCTTTCCCTCCACTCTCAAACCATCTTGTACCTTCCCAATGGCCATTGTCAATCATTAGAATCCATGCTTTTCTTTTTATTTTGGCCATATTTCAACTTTTTCTAAGTTGTCCAGCATACATGACTATGCTTTAAGCACATCATGTGTCATCCGTGGGTTGCTCTCTAGAAACCCGTGTATAAAATGCATAGACGTCACTGCTATAGCAGCAGACCCACATATGTTGCATAACTTATGCAAGGCTTTCACAAAATGATAAATTTTTACACCAAAACAAAAAATTGAGTGGATTAAAATAAGGAGAAGGGAGAGATGACCAACCTGCAACTTGCGGATTTTCATTCGGTCCAACGGTTTGTCCTCGGTGTGCAAATGAAGTCGGAGGTAAAAAATTTCCAAGTTTAGTAATTTTCCAAAATGATATTTATATATATATATTTTTAAACTATCTATAGAAAAAAATTCAAATTCTTGACCTATTTACTATAGTTTAAAATCATTTTTTATTGAATGGACTAATACCATGGGTTTCTACTAACCGCGATAGGACTGGGATCACTAAAACATTGTTTCCTGTCACATATAGGGTAGGATTTTTTCATTATTACTAACATTGCATCTATACCTTATCTGTCATTAAACCATAGGATCACATTTTCATCCATGGACTATGCTATCAAACCATTTTAACCTCATATACATCATTTTTCCTCCATGGACAGGGCCTCATTTTCATGGGTACCCTAGTTTAGAACACTTTATCGTTTTTTGGTACCCATGTTGAAGTTGTTTTAGTTTTGCAGGAGTCTTTTTAGTTGTTTTTCATGCCAAAATGAGCCTCATTTTTCATCTTTTTATGAGCTATCCCTGTTAAAAGGCTCCCCTCACTTATGGAGTTTTCTTTAGGCCTTGGTCCGACTCCTCAAAATGAACTAGACTACTGAGTAAACTTGTTCATTCAGACTTGTTCAGAATAAGTGAACGAGCATCCACATTGGTGGTAGTTTATCTCTTTTTCAGGCCATGAGGAATATTTACAAAAAAGGTGCACTCTCTTTTCTTCAAAATTGAGAAGATTATCTTTAGGCATATGTTTATCACTTTTCCGGACCTGAGGGACTAAAATTACGGAAAAGGAACACCTAGTATGAGCTTAGTTTTCTATTTTTCATGCTCTGGACCCAAAAATGAAAAGATTCTAAGCGTACTTTATTTCTTTGTCATGCTCGCAAAACCTAAAGAACAAAGCATTTAGTTTACTGTTGTAAGCCCCATTTCTCATAATCAAATGGATCTTTCTAAGTGATATTGACTTCCTTCACGCTCATTAAACTCAGGCTACCTGTCGCTTATGAAGGTGCATCAGTCTGGTAAGAGTTTGCCCCTTTTTCGGACCTTACCGACTAAGTATGAAAAAGGTATAAATTAGTCCTCTGGGAGCTAAGAGAGTTATTATGTGGATTTTGTTTATACTTTTCTGGCCTCAAGAGACTAAATTGTATGAAAAATCACCCCTTGGAGTCTTCTTCGGAGTTTCTAAACTCTCAAAATATGAAAAAACCAATGAGCATGTACTAGTTCAGGCTCGTAAAATCCACGGATTAGTAACATTATTAAGCATTATTCTCTCCCATCTTCAATCTTGTAAAAAATGAAGAGAGACTCGAGTTAGATTTCCTGGACACGTTAAAATTTAAGAGGAAAGATAAGGAAGAATTAATCTCTTTGGGTTATAAACAGTGGAATCATGTCATCCTTGAACAAAGCACTTTCTGAACTTTCTGATACTCATGTCTCAGTTTACACTTTCAGCTCAGCTATTACTTCAATTTTTTACTCCTTCACTTGTCCTTTATACATGGAGAATATGATCATGTCTCCTACATGAAAGACAAGTCTAGTTTTCCTATCTGCAAGTCAAAATATTCCTTGGGTCATCTCGATGTCGTACTCACTATTCAAGGATATTTCCCTTCATCTAATAATGATCCCGATTCCCATGATTATCCTATCTGATAATTACTTGTGTTTACTTTCCTATATCCAGTTTCCTAGTCACTCTTGTGATATGTTGAAGGATTCATTGCCTTGCTCTTCACATCACGGTTTCTCATCAGCATCTCCTGAAGATGAAGACCTAGAGTTTTGATGATGGTACCTTAGGATTCACTACCATTATTGGTGAATTCCTTTGCTTTAGTTGTCAGCATCACTCATTTACTGACATCCTATTGATTTCCATCCATGTTCGACTTCACCATGTCTATTCACATGGTAGGGATTGTACTGGTTCCTTTGGATTTGGACGAAGACCTTAGGTTCACCTTAATAACCTAAGTTGCGCAAGATTTTTTTATGTTCAACTACACTTCTTCCAGATTTTGAAGACTCATCATTGTATATTGTGTCTTTGATCTACTTTTGTAATATACATGGTCTTGTTACCCGTATCATATGATGTACTAAAATATTGTAAAGGAGCTAGTGTTCCACTTTATTGAACATGGAATCCTCATATGTGATTTTTTATATGACTTTGATATGTATTTGTTTCAGGTACATCCTCTGCCACCTTGGTAACTGAGTTCTCCAAGATTAAAATATTGTAATGTATTTCGGCCATCGCTTCCCTATGACCTCACACATTAAGAAGCATTTGTTATCATGTAAAATGGCACTTCTCCATCCAAGTGCTGACATCCAATGTGTCAGAACACAAAAGGAAAAAATGGATTGAAGTAGCTAAAACACTATAGATGGGGATGACCTTTCATACATCATTACCTTACCAACTGGATTTATTTTTTGTATGGACATTAGGTTGAATATGTGACTATTTGCATAGTAACCCATGTATCATATGTGAGTATGTGCATTTCAACTCAGGTATATATCATTAGGGCCTACACCCACGGGTTTCCTTGAAGCAAGTCATGTATCATACATGAATTTCCTATCAATCGTCGGGTATGCATTAATACAAAGTTAAAAAATATAAACACGATTAGTTGAGGACAGTTGGGCCCTTCATCATAACTATCCCAACTTCCTCAACCATCTCAACCTTCGCAACCTTTATCTTTCCTCATGTATAAATAGAGGGTAGGGGTTGGAGCTAATCAATCATAAGTGATAGAGAAAATTTATGCTTGTGGTTTTCCTTCAGATACCTTGGAGCAACAGATCTCAGTGTCCTTGGTTTGAAAAGGAGCACTAGTCTTAGATGTTGGGTTGTAGTCTCACCACATTTTTTTATCAATAAAGAAAGTTCTTCTTCCAATATTGTTCCTTTTCACTCTTATATATTATGATTTATGATTTATCTTATTGTTTTATTATAAATATGTTATTTCATTAACCATTGATATAATATATAAGATATTGTAGGAAAATCTTGTTCTTTGCAAGTGATTGGAGATACCCTAGAAGCTGTGGAAGCAACTTGAAGAGAAGAAGAAATGCTAGGATCGACTGTCATAAATAAGGTATGCCTATTTTATTCCTATTTCTATTTCAAATTATAGAATGGTTGGTTGTTTGCAAGTTATTTTAGTAAGTTGGTAACCCTAGAGACCCTAGGTTATGAGGGTGTGTTTTCCTGAACAACACTTGTATTAGGTTTGCTTACTTGAATAATGATCAGGATTTCATATAGGAATGGTTGCATTGGCATTTGAAGAAAAAATTATGCATCTCATGTAGTGGCATACTCCTTTTTCATATTCAAAGACAAATTGCACTTGACATCGTTTGTTAAGTGTGCATATTTATTTCACTGCAGAAACATAACATCAGTAGTTTCATGATCATTTCCTTTGGGTAAAAACATCCCTTAAAATGAACACTTAACGTAATATTGATTACAAATTTTTATTTGATAGAGGTGAACCAACAAGCTTAGATTGTAGAGCCTTGGAATAGGGTCTCGTGAGTAAATTTTTCCAGGAGTACTACAAAACAAAACATTTAGGTGTCTATCAAGGCGAGAAGAGAATTCCTTGATATAATTAGTGTCATCAGGAGGCTCATCTTACAAAGGATTTAAGCACGAGGAAACGTACGCGTTTGTGGTGGCGATAGCCCCTTTCCAATATCTATGCAGCACTGGATAAATTTCTAGAATATTATTCGTATCTGGGGTAACTTGAGGTACCTTTGGTTCTTTCAAGCTTCGGGCTTTGTTACCCTTCCCATACAATAGATCCCGCTTGTGACTGTCTACCTAAGCATTGGTTATATTGGCGTGACCTTAGTCGCCTTACCTAGGTATCATAGGGGGTACTTGAAGAGGTTATTCTTTGTGTTTATTGTCTAAATAGACGTCGGACAACACATTCACTTTATGCATTGAAGTTGAGGGAAACTATGATTGGTTACATGCCTCCTCTTGTAGTGTATGGGAGTCTCAAACCTCTCATAGGAGAGACATACCTGCTACATTTGGGAGTGCATTTATCATCTCTCTTGGATTGTTTGCATCTAGATTAGATTTTCTTAGGACTGTGATCTTTGTGCGCTAGCTTGCTTTAGGGTCCGTACTTAGTTGAGTCTTTTTACTTTTGTGGATTCGTTGTGGATAGAGTTCCAACACTCCTTTGATCTCGACGTTTAGTAGATATTTTTCCTTGTGGGTATCCTCCTCCTCCGCAGAACAGGATTAGACATTCTAGGTGAAATTATACACAATGTAATACACACATTGGTCTCATCATGAGTAATAAATATGAGACCCCAAAGGTCCCTCCTTCTCCATCCTGTGGAATGGGGAATGTGGCATTTAGTAGACCTGAGACTTTGGTTGAAACTGATCCTCACGGGGGAGGTGTTTCCTTCAATTCACAACCCTAGCTGAAATATTTTATAGTTTCTTATCGGAGGTCTTCCTTGTGAAGGTTGAGTGGTGAGACTCACCATGTCTTCTCTAGGACCGGTCCCTTTATATTTGGGATATCAAACCTTACTGATACTTTCCCTTCATCTGTCGTCGATCCTGGTGTAGGTCCTAGTGTTGTGCCTAGGGGAACTACCATCCATTTCCATATTGATAGGTTTGGCAGTGGTCATATTGCACCTTTCGTGCCATTTGTGGGATGATTTTCACACCCTTCATCCGGGAATAATATTGGGATTCCTTTTCATGGAGGTGACCCTAGACATGTGAATGTTGGAAGTACATCCTACATTCCATATTATGCTACATCATCCACCACACCTATTTCATCAAATTCCTTTCTCATGACACATCCTCCTCATAACCCGCACAGTCCTTCGGGGCGGACTGCTGCCTCTAGCCATGTTGTTCCCTCGTCTATCGGTAATGTTGTGTAGGGATTTTATGTACCTCCTTATGTATCTAGGGGACAAACCTTTTATCAATCCTACAATTAAAGTTATATAACACCCTAGTCTCATGGTGTACCAAATTATAATATTCACGTGCATCCTTTTATGGGTCAAGTGGGAGGAGGTTATTATCCGGCTGGCCAAGGCCATGGTATTTACAATAGTCATCCCTAAATGAATCAATATTTTCAAGGAACGTGGAACCAAATGGCACAACCTAGACTCCATTTCTTAGCTACTTTGAACTTTCTTGACTTGTGGAAGTTGACCAAAGATCCAGTTTCTCACAATATGACGTGGTTGGTTGTTCCTGCTAAGCTTCTTTCGAGCATTCCAAATTTTGAAGGTAAGAGTAGTTAGGACCTTGGAGAGCATGTTACCACTTTCCACCTATGGTGCTCTTCGAATTCTTTGAATCGTGATTCAGTTCATTTTCTACTATTTCAAAGCACCCTCACGGGACCTATGGTGAAATGGTATATAGAGTTGCTTGGGGGAACATATAGAACCTTTAATGAACTACCCATGACCTTCTTGAACCAGTTTCAACTACCAGTGCATTACGATGTCGGTACCAAACTCTTGTCAACATTTCAGCAAGACAAAGCCACACATATTTCTGGTCATATTCAAGAGTGGTGTAGACAGAAAAGGTTCATTAAGGCCAACATTCCACCTAAGTTTCTATTGGAATGGTTCCTTAAGTCATTATTGCCTTATTTCGCGAAGGATGTTTTGATGTATGAAGTTATCAATGAGGAATAGGCTCTTTTTTGAGCTCAACAATCACACTTTATTTATGCTCAGTCTGGGACCTTATATGAGATTATACCTAATTCTCTGTGGTCAAATTTCAAGCCTAATTTTAAACCTAGACCACATGCCGATGGCATTGTTGGATCTGTGAGTAATAAAGTCATAAACTAGGTTGTGAATCAAATGAGAAAATTTTCTATTAACCAGCCTATGACCGAACAATCTACGGCTTCGTCCAATACCACCCAAAAGGCATATATTCTCTCAGTACATTCATTAGACCAGAAGGGTAAGAAGAAGCCCAAGAGGAATAACAAGAAGGGAAGAAATGATAGGATGGGTGGGAATAGGAAGGATAAATCTAACAATGACAAGAAAAATGATGATTTTAGGGAACCATGAAGTCTAAATGGAAGGTTAAGTTCCCTTGCAATCTTTGTGGGGGATATCAGCTCACTTACTTGTTCCCCTGTATCGATGAGGCCTCAAAGTTCATTGCAGAGAATCTAGTTGTGTTAACATATCCTTTATCGCATAACCAAAATATGGATTCAAGGAACATGGACTCCAAAAATGATTCTGGTGGGCATAAAAACATGTCAAAACATGTAGGTGGACATGGTTGTATCAACATGATGTCTACTGCTAATGTTGCGACCTGCAAGAAATATTACGGTTTCTCACAACCCAACTTAAGTAAAGATCCTGCACCCCCCCAAGAAACCTTTGCATATTGACAAACCTGAAGAAATACCCTACATTCCTAAGGGAGTCTTAAAGTGCTCAGGCCACAATAATAATGCTTGAGCTTCTCAGCACTATTCTATTGTCGAGGATTTGGGTCAAAATCCTTATGCGATGTCAGCTCTCGAAGTCCTTCAGACTTGTCCTTTGCAAAGGAGATATTTTTTGTCTACCATTGAGGTGGTTGATTCCATTGCTTCCACTATGGTTAGATTTGATACCCACAAGGTCCATCCTCACTTTCCTTACCATGTTCCTTTCTTAGTCCATGTGGAGTGTATGAACAACACGATCAAATGCATGTTAATTGATGAAGGCACTGCGGCCTCCGTGATGTCTCTATATTATTGGAAAGGCCTTATCTCACCCACATTGTCTAAATCTAGAACCATGTTGACTGCATTTGACGGATGATATTTTCAACTGCATGGTATACTTCCTTCTCTCCAGTTCTAGTTGGGGGGGAAGACCGCGTTGATAGAGGTTGAGGTGGTTGATGCACCCCTTAACTGCAATATTTTACTAGGACGAAATTGGATCTATGCTATGAAATTGGTTGTGTCTTCCATCCTCTGTGTTATTTTCTTCCCATTTGAAGATCAGATTGTCATAATCAACCATATGTCACTTGATAGTTCTAGTTCCGTTGCATCATCGGGATCCACCATCTCGTCCATTAATAATTCTTAGCCAGCAATTGAGGATGTTGGTGTTGGCATGTATCCATCATTGATGGGATCCTTTAATATCACAATGATAATTTTGAACATTGGTTCCACTCTTGATCACGCTTCATCATCTTCAATTTCTATCCCTTTTCGAACTACGTATTTAGCAGACCCTTTGACTCTTCCTTCTCCGAGTACTTTGGATGAGGACCCTAGACCTACTAATATGGAGATGTCATTATCTACAATGGATATTTCTTATCAAGCTACTCTTGGTCCTGTTGTAGACCATATTCCTTCCTCTTCGCAGACAGAGGAAAATAACACTTTTGCACTTCCTGCTTGGGTAGTTGTGTCGTCACGCTAACATGACTACTTTGATGATGTTTTTCCTTCAATGAAGCGATTCTCAAGGCCATGATGTTCAGGTACATAGGGTACTCCTAAAATATCGAACACCTTGAGCAACTGCTTCACACAAATAGATCACAGATCAACACCAATGTTTATCATGTGGTTAAAACCCTCGAGAGGGAAACAGTCCATGGCCCCAGCCAAATAGCTAATTGGAGCAATTTATTATGCAAAATAAATAAAGTTACATGATCTTCTCATAATCGATCAACTAGCCAAGGACCCTCCATGCTCTTTAAATAGAGATCATGGACCAATCGGGTGTTAAGTCATGGATCAATGGTAGGTATGATCTAGAGAAGTTGAACCGTCGAATCACTTTATGTCTAGAGCATATTGTGACCGTCGGATTAGAATATTTACAAATGCATACTAATGCATACTAAAGAAACACACTTTACCTAACAGATATATTACACAAGTTAATCTTAACTAACTCCTAAGTGTCTAAATATCCTAACATCCCCCCTTAAGAACAACTTGGGATATGATTGAAGGATTTACAAAAGTGACACTATGAGGAGAAGGAATGAGGCATTAGAGCCTATCCCCCCTTAAGGACACATTCTTGAACTCCTAACATAGATCGAAGTTTAGAAAACTTTGCTTCTGTAAGAGACTTAGTGAAGATGTCTACATCTTGATCATCTGTAGGGCAATAGAGCATTTCAAGAACACGATCATGAACAAGATTTCTGATGAAGTGCATGTGTAGCTCAATGTGTTTTCTGCGTTGATGTAGAACTAGATATTTGGTAAGATTCATGGCACTTTGATTATCACACCAAAGTCGAGTAGGCTGCTGCTACTGGAATCCAAACTCTGAAAGGATCTGTCAAAGCCATCAAGCTTCCTGACTGACATTAACTGCGGCTTGATATTCTGCTTCTGGTGAAGAAAGATCAAGACCTTGTTGTTTCTTACAAGCCCAAGTGTCAGGTCCAGATTCCAAACTGAAAACATAACCTACAGTATACTTTTGATCATCAGGATCGTCGGCCCAATCTGAATCAGTGAAACAAACCAACAAAAGTTTCCCCCCTGTACTGTAATGAATCCCAAGCTGAATTGTACCTCAAATATATCAAAGTATTCTTTTTTCTGCTTTAAAGTGACTTTCATGAGGAGTTTGCATATAACAGGCAACATGACCAACAGAAAAGGAAAGGTTAAGATAGGAATGAGTCAAGTATAAAAGACTACCAACAAGCTAACGATACAAGGTGACATCCACTTCAGGGTAAGTACAAGTGGCAGAAAGTTTGACTCCAAACTGGAAGGGAGAAGGGGCTGGTTTATAATCTTCCATGTGGAAGCGACGAAGGTTGCAAGCATACTTAGACTGGGAAAGAAATATTCTTTCTTTGGTTTTCAAGACTTGGAGACCAAGAAAATAATGCAAATGTCCTAAGTTTGACATTTCAAAATTTTTCTTAATACTGGATTTCACATGGGTTATAAGTTTAGGGTCACTACCAGTAAGGATAATATCATCAACATAAAGAACAAGTATGATGAGATGGTTTCTTACTTTCTTGGTATAGACATTGGGGTCGGAATGGCATCTAGAAAAACCAGTGTCAAGGAGAAAGCTATCCATTTTTGCATACCAAGCTCTAGGATCTTGCTTAAGGCCATATAAGGATTTCTTAAGGAGACAAACAAGGAGAGAGTTATCTTGAACATATCCAGGAGGTTGTTCCATGTAAATTTCCTCCTGTAAATCACCATGTAAAAAGCCAGACTTGACATCCATTTGATGGACTTCCCATTTATGTAAGGCTGCAAGGGAAAAAACAAGGTGGATGGAATTCATTTTTGCGATAGGAGCAAAGGTTTCATTGTAGTCAATCCCTTCAACTTGGGAAAAACCTTTGAAAACTAACCTTGCCTTAAGTCTTTCAACACTTCTATCTGATGCATACTTAGTTCTATAGACCCATTTACATCTGAAAATTTTTATTCCTTTGGGAAGAGGAACAAGATCCCAAGTATTGTTCGCCATTAAGGAACAATATTCTTCATCCATAGCTGCATTCCAATCTAGATTTTCTGAAGCTTCTGCAAAATTTCTAGATCATGATTCATGAAAACTTGAGCCAAAAGAGAAGAGGCTCACTGAAACTGAGAACGTGTTCGACGTTGATCTCTAGGATCACTGGCAAGATCACTAGCTGCTTCACATGTTGAACAGACCCATCGAGGAAGTGTTGGTGTTGGTGCAATTGGAGGAACATGAGCAGGCGGAGGTGTATTTTCATCCTCACTGTCATCATCATAAACTGGAGTTGGAAACCTATCAAGGAAGTTGGAACAATAAGCAAAAGGCACAATCACCGAATCAAGCTCGCGGGCCAAAGATGGCACACCCACCAAGTTAGGCTCGCAGGCCAAGAGATTTTCATCAAATTTAACATCTCTTCTAATGATTATATCATGAAAATGTGACTGAAGAAGTCTATAACATTTTATATCTTATGAATATCCAACAAATATGTACTTTTCACTTTTAGGTTGCAATGCTTTCCATTTTTCATTCGGAATGTGAGCCCATGCTTCACAACCAAACACACGAAAGTGACTTACATTTGGTTTAATTTTACTCCATGCTTCTTCCAGTGTTATACCTTCTAAAACTTTAGTGAGTGCGTGATTAACTATGTAATTTACACAATTTATGGCCTCAGCCCAATATTGAAGACTTAGTCCCTTAGATTGGATCATACAATTAGCCATTTATTTTAAAGTGCGGTTCTTCCGTTCAGCTACACCAATTTTTTGTGGTGTATATTGAACAGTGTGTTGTTGTTGGATTCCTTGTTCAGTGCAAAAAGTAGTGAACTTGTTGTTAACATATTCTCCTCCATTGTCAGATCTTAACTTAATAATTTGATGACCAGATTGTTTTTCAACAAGGGCCTTGTAGGCCAAGAACATGTTAAATACTTCGCTCTTATGTTTTAGGAAGTAAACCCAAGTGTGTCTAGAGTAGTCATCAATGAAAGTTAAGAAATATTTGAAACTAGAAAATGAAGCAGATGGAAGAGGGCCACACAAGTCACTACGCACAAGATCCAAGGGAATCGAAGCATGCCAAGATGCACGTTTGTCAAAACTGTCCTGATGATGTTTTTTGAGTACACAACCGGAACAAACACCATCCTTACAAGATACCATCGAAAGACTAGTCACCATATTGTATTTACATAGTTGTTGCAATGAGCGATAATTTAAGTTACCAAATTGCTCATGCCAAAGTTTGCTCAAGTTATCACTATGAGCAACAAAAATTGAAGGAAAAGGTGATGACCCAAAGTTGTTAAATTTGTACAACCTGGTAATATCATCAACAGTTCTAGTAGCAAGGACATTTTGAGAATTTTTAAAATCCTTGATTACAACTTGGTGAGGTGTAAATGTCACAGTTTTACCTTCACCTGAATGAGTAATTTGATAGACTGATAACAAATTGTAGAAAATTTTTGGAACACATAGTACATCATTGAAATGACCATTTTCTACTGGAATTGTTCCAGATCCTACAACACTTAGAGATCTATCATCACCAACAAATATTTGTTTGGCGTTACATTCATACATAGTAGAAAAGATGTCTTAATCCTTAGCCATATGATAAGATTCTCCAGAATCAATGAGCCATTCAATTGAAGTAGAAGAAGAAGATGCAATATAAGAGTAACTAGAAGTACAAAGTGCATGTCCATGAGAGGTAGATTCTGAAAACGAATCTAGGTTGATGTGGTGCTTCTTCATTGCTGCTTCCAAGGCTACCATCTTCTTGAAACACTTAGATTCATCATGATTATCTTTCCCACAAAAATTGCAATGACGCTTAGTCTTCTTTCCTTTTGGCTTGGATCCTTCATCATTTTTTAAATAAGGAGCTGACTGAGAGGGTTTGGGACCCTTGTTGTTTGTATTATTATTACGAAAATTTTGTTTCTTGGGAGGCTTGGACTTTTCTTTCTGTTGGGACAATAAGGCTTTCCCAGATGTATCTGCATTGTTAATTATTTCAATATGAATGAGCTTATCTTGCTCTCTAATAAAGGAATCACAAAAGGATTCAAGACTAGGCTCTTGATATCTAGCTGCAGTCAAGGATCCTTTCATGGAGTAGAATGTAGATACAAAAACAGAATATGCAGGTCCAAGATTTGGAAAGAATATGATAAATACATTATTTGTCTTCTTTCTTAATCTTGCATTCTGCACATAAGATTCTAAGAGTTTTATACTTAGATAAATAGTCTTGAATACATGAAAAATCATTTGGATCCANGTCTCATCTCCAGCGCAGCCTTCAACTCATTTCAATGGCACGCAGCAGTATTGTAGGCAGGCCTCAGCACAGTATATATATCATATTGGTAGTATATATATCATTCTTNTCATTCTCAAGTTGATGACCCCGAATTTCATTGTGTTTACCAAACACAGATTCCAACTTTTCCCAAGCTATATCAGGTTCATCAATTCCAGATATGTGGAACCGCAAATTAGTAGAGATTGACATCCCAATAAATCCATGAGCTTCATCACATCTTTTTTCCCATTTAATTTTCTTATCATCAGCAGTGGGTTCTATTTCTTTCCCCGAGGTTATCCTGAAAAGCCCCCTACTTCGCATAACATCCTCCATACGAGCTTTCCATGAGAAATAGTTAGAACTTGTAAGTATAATATCACAAGGGGAAGCCATACTATAAAATAATAGCTGAGAGAACAGAAACTAACTGTCTGGATGCAAATAGCTCGAAAAAATATGTGGTTTTAAGAAAAACGGCACTGAAAATTGATTCTAGATGATGAAGTTATGCTTGATCAAAAAAATGTTGAAGATGTCCCCAATAGTGACGTGGCAGATATTAACTGACCAATTAAAAAAAGGAACCCCCCTCTTCCCAAAATCAACCTTTGACAATCACTTTACAATAAATTTGCTTTGAAGTGAATCACTTTTGTAGAATAAGTGAGATTCACTTTTACAATAATGTTACTTTAAATAGTGCGGCAATAAATTAAAAGACTTAGGTGACTCACTTTTTATTTTATTTTATTTAAGTGAGAC
>LPNX010916125.1:0-32492 GCA_001517045.1 Pseudotsuga menziesii | reverse complement strand
TTATAGCAAATTGCAAATGGAGATGCAAACTTTGTAAGTTCTCTAAAAGCTTTGGTTATGCTTTAATTTATTATTAATTTGGAAATAAATATTCACTTTGTCTATATTCAATATTGGTTATGTTTTAATTCATTATTAATTATTAATTTCAAAATAAAGATCTACTCCCTGAATAATAATATGTTTATAGTTTGATTGTTTAGAAAGGTTTAATGGTTTATTGATCAAATATTTAATTGAAAAAAAAAATTAAACAAATACAATCATACAAACAAAAACATTTAAACAAAATGGTTAATTTTTTCTAATAAGCTAAAATTATAATTCTAAAACAACGGAGTAAAATTATACCTTTGTAATGCAAAAACTACTGCCTTCTCTAATTTGGGGTTTATAGTGGAAAAAAAGACCCAAAACTTGCCTTAGAATCGTGACTCAACTTCTCAACTTCGCTTCTTTCATATCCAGCTGGTACCGATAACAATCAACCCTGCAATCAAAAGTGTGCAACAACTGATTCAATGCAACCTTTAAACTGAGCTACTGCAAGCTCTAAACTAAATTAAATAATTTTAAATTATTAACTAAAACTTTAAAGTATTTTAACTTTAACAATACAAAAACACTCAAATTTATTTTCCAAACAAAATACAATATATAAAAGCACTCAAAACTATTTATCAGAAAAAATAATACAATTATTACATCTTTCATAAATTTCTATACAAAATACAATATACAAAATAAAGTACATATTTTAAATTAATAGTAAAAAATAAACTAATAATATTAATAATATGTTTACAGTTTGAATAAACTAATTAAAAAAAGGCTAAATGGTTTATTGATCAATTGTTTCAAGTAGTTTATTGATCAATTGATCAATTGTTTCAAGTAGTTAGTTACAATATCTAGTGCTATGCTACTGTTGGAGGTGTGGATTGGTGCTGGAGCTAGTGCTATGCTAGTGTTGGAGGTGGTGGATTAGATTAAATGTTATCGTGACTGGCTGGTGGTGGATCTAGATTAACTGTTATTGTGACTGGCGAGTTCTGGAAAGACTGTTATTGTGACTGGCGGGTTCTCGAAAGAGAGATTCTTCCTCTCCAGCATCATAATCCCGATCTCGATCTCTAACTGGTCCTGCGTTCTCTATCTGACCTAGTCATATTGACCTTAGTATTTCCCTCTCCATAAAATTTATTAATTAAATAAACTGTAAGATTTGCTCGTAAACGTGTAGGGTATAAACAAATACCAATAATAAAATTTATTAATGAAACAAACTGTAGGATTTGCACGTAAACAATGTAGGGTATAAACAAATACTAATAATATTATAACAAAAATGCTATTAGGTTTTTCTAATAGATTTTTTTTTCTAGTGATTGAAACTATCGCAGTTAAGACATTTAAATTAGCGAAAACATAACTTTCAAGCTTTGCATTGTTTTATGTTATGCTATGCCAAACCTAACCTAGATGTTATTCATTCTTAAAGTATTATGGAAAACATTCTTAAAGTATTATAAAAAAAAATTTAAAAAAATAATAATAAATATACACTAACTATAACAAAAATTATTTTTCCTACACATAAATCCATTTAACAACCCAAGGTACTTTATAATTCAATAAATCCATTCAACAATCCTTACTTTATAATTCGATAGACGAAAAAAAGTTAAAAATAATAATAATAAATATACACTAACTATAACAAAAATTATTTTATAATTCGATAAATCTTACTTTATAATTCGATAAATCCATTCAACAACCCTTACTTTATAATTCGATAAAGTAGTTTGAGCTGTAGTTTCAGAGGAAAAACCTATTGATTGGATGGTTTCTAACTTGAGAGCTTTCATCCTCGGTAACAGAAATTAGCCCTGCATTGCCTTCCCTGGAATTCTAATTATCGGCTATCGGCAACCGGAAGGAAGGGAGTGGACTAGAATTTCGATCTTGATCACGAACTACATACTCTCGCACTTACCTAAGTGCGAGTGAGAAAATGATATGTATATTCCTCATTGACTAACACAAGGTTAAATTCACTAGCCCAAAATGGTAATTACATATGCTTTTCAATTTAATTCAAATCTATCACTTAAAATTAAAACAAATAAATTAAATTAATTTTTTGAATATTAAAAATAATATATATAATTATAATTTAATTATGACTAAAAAGTCAGTGATAAGTGTTTTTTAAAAACTTATGCAATTATCTAAGGTTTTATTGTATTTGAAACATATCACTCTTCAAATGTAATTATGTTTGGTGACTGGTTTAACTAAAGATTTGAGTTTTGGTGATGAAAAAAAATCAATTGATGAAGAAAACCAAAACAAAAATGAAAGACACTCTTAATAAGAGAGAGAGCTAGCTAGACATTTAATAAACTTAAAATTTCTATTAAGAAACATAGGCTACAAAAACACTTACATCCAAAAAAACAATCTATCAAATTTAATTTGATCTAATAATTGAATATATTTTTAAAATAAAATCTATAAAACTAGTTACCATCTAGTTATCAAAGTTTAATTTGATCTACCAGTTTTTTTCATTTCATATAGAAGAAATTAGAAAAACCATGAATTAATATACCTTGCATAACCTTTTGAAAAAAAAAATTCCTTCAAGTTCCTCATCTTCTAGTCATCTAACCATCTAAAATAATATTAAATTATTTTTAATAAAAACAATACTAAAATAACAAAATAAAAATTTAAAAATACATAAAATAATATTATATTATTTTAATGACAATTATACTAAAATAACGAAATAAAACAAAAAATAAATTGTATAATCAACGCAACGGAAATCCCAAGAAAATAAAAAACATGGTCGAGCGGCAGGTCCACTTTCACTTAAAGCGGGCGAGTGCTGATGACCTACCCGACTATTCTATCAAAGGAGATATACCCGATAGAACTGCACCTTGAAAAGGTTTTCAGAATCTTTCACGAATGTTCTATTTCCATCACTGGAGGTAGGGCTTTCGTGTATGCAAACCGCTTCACTTATCCGAGGAGGATAAAATAGTGATTAAATTGTTTTTTTTGATAGTGATGATACTTAAAAAAATGTTGATGATATTAATAGAAAAAAAAAATATTATTCAAAAAAATAAACCTTAAAATTACTTTGTGAAGTATATAATCAGAAAATAAAATTGGAAAAAAATAAGATAAAAACTATTCTACATCAGCAAAGAATTGTTATACATTATAAAACATTATAAAGAGAAAAAAAAGCTATAAAATTACTGCAATTATGGTAATCTTAAAATAGTAAAAAATAAAAAACAAAACATCCTGTATCTATCATATCTAAAATGTACCTATCATTTCCAAAATAAAATAACAAACTATTGGTATATACATAAAATCTGTGAATAGTTTAAGAAGGAAACCTTACCACGAAGATGACGGCACCATATACCAAAAATAGAATCTCATCTATATTGCTCAGACTTCCTCATACGAATAGCCATTGATTACTGCACAAATCACAAACTAAATAACAGATCTTAACTCCAATAATATTAACAAAGTGTTTTCAAAAGCAATATAATGCCAACAATAGTAACAAGCGTATTCAAGAGTAACAAGCGTATTAAATACTAAGTGTATGGACGGAAACCGATTAATTACTGCACGCGGAGAACAAATGTGTGGAATATAATATTGATTGATTATTATAATAATTACATTCACAAAATTAGCAACTCTCTCTGGCTGTCAAAAGATAATTCCTGCATCAGATAGAAAACTCTCTACAACACACAACTATTTTCTAATGTACCCATAAAATGTCTGGAGTGAAAATACACAAATATAATGATAGAAACCTTATACTTTGCTTTGTAGGGCATTGACAGAAACCTTACAAAAACAAACAAGGAAAAAGATGAGATGCGCACCAGTATATATATACATGAAGACATAATACTAAATGCCCAATACAGTTCCCAGTGAGTGTTTGCAAACAATTAGTGGTTAAGTAAATCATCAAATTGGAGACAGTACCATAGAAATCCATCATTTCGAAGATCTGATAACCTGTAATTAAAAATCAACATCTGCCAAAACTAATATAAACAAAACTTAAAAATCCATCGAGTACGGATTTGCAACTTGCCTTGAAATCGTATCCAACAGCCAGAATGGATCACAATCAAAAGTGGGAAACAACTGAGCCACTGCAAGCTCTACCGTAGCAATAGCCATGGAAACCTCTGGGCATCCTCTCCTTCCTGCACATATACAAATCCAATTAATGCAGGCTCTGAAATCCTAAAACACGCTCTGAAAAACAATAACAATAAGAAACAGATCTAAACTTAGCCAATATGAAGTAAACCTACCATTTCATTTATGAAGTAAATCTTATAACTAATTCTTGAATATCAGGCGTTACCTCTGTGCCTCCTTCCGACATGAGATGATGAGCGTTTTCAAGAAAGACATGAGATGATGTAAAAAGGCCAATAACCCTCTACATTCTAAAGATTTCTAAGTTTAATTATAAAAGCATTCTAAAGATTTCTAAGTTTAATTATAAAAGCATTTTAAATTCACATTGCCTTTTTGCATCAACTATGCCGTTACCATACACCGACTACCCAGGTTTTGAAATGCTTTTTAATCTCCCCGTCACCATTCCGTCAAAGGATTTTGAAATGTTTTTTTAATCTACCGGTCACCCACTCCCATTGCCATTGAGAGTTTTTCCTTCGGTAAATTCACATTGGAATTCTGCATAAGAATGCCGTTATCATACAACGGTTACTCCGGATTTGAAATGATTTTTAATCTCCGCTGACATTTGAAATGCTTTTTGATCTCTTGTTCTTTGATAGACGTTTACTATAATAATCTGACGTGGACGATCTCCATCCGTATCTTGTTGCAACACAGAAGAGTAACGTGACGGTTGATGCTCTAAACATGGCAAAGGTTTTGATTCGTGGCTGCAACCTAAAATTAGCGTGGATATTTCAAACGTAAACTTGGCGTTCTAAACAGGTTTTTCTCTCCATGGAATATCCAAAGTAAATTTGGCGTTTTAAACAGGTTTTTCTCTCCACGAAAGCACGAGATATTTTCGTCCGCTGACAATTACAACACAGATGATAATGTAACATCACCGAGTGAATGAGTCGAACATGGAATTTCCTTTTGAAATAACATGCAGTGAAAAACACTTTGGTTAGATCTTGAAATAAAGTATTATGAATAGTTAGACTTACTCTAAATCGATTAGATAAAAGTATTCCAAATACAATAATAAAGTATTATGATTGACTACATGTATTCAGATTATTAAAATTTTGAACTTCAAATAAATTATATAATTAATTAAACGTATTTCAAATAAAGTATTATCATTAGCTAAATGTGTAATCATTATAAACCTTTTTCCTAATGTGTAATGATTATAAACATTTTTTTTATATTTGTAATGTGTAATGACTAAATATTTTTTAATTTTGATTTTTTAGTGTTAATAAGTATAATGGGTTATGGTTATTAAAATTTTGAATTTTTAATATAACATTAAATAAATATAATTTATAATTTATTTGAACATGTTTTTATATTTGGTTATTTTATGTTAGGATTAGATTTTATTTTATTTTATTTTAAGATTTTTTTCCATTTTATATGTATAATAACATACCCACCATAAGAAGAAGAAATTTTGTTACTTTCAATGTTTTCAAGTATTTAAAAAAAAATTAAAAAATTAAAAACATTTCTACTATTCAAACTATTAAAACATTATATCTATTAAAATATTATAATTATTAAAACATTATAATATTATGCTAACTATTAAAACATTATATCTATTAAAATATTATAATTATTAAAACATTATAATATTATGCTATTTGGTAATTTTCAATTATATTTTAAAAACCATATTTAAAATATAATTGAAAAAAAACTTATTGATAAACATTTCTTAAAAGATTTTTTATTATTATAAATGATTAACTATTAAAAAACCATATTTTAATAGTTATATTTCATAGTCCCATAATTTAAAAACCCTTATTTAAAACCTTGCAATACTATCCTTATTGAGATGTAAAATCATGTTATGGTTCTTACTTATTGAATAAATTAAAGTATATTAGTATTCAAAACATCTACCTCATACATGGTTTTAAAACCATGTGTAAGGTCCTCTTAAACCATATACAATAAAACCATGGGTTGTTTAGGAGGCTTTGCACATTGTTTTAAAACCATTTGCAAGCCCCTCATAAACCATGTACAATAAAACCCATGGGTTGTTTAGGATGTCTTGCACATGGTTTTAAAACCATTTGCAAGGCCCTACTAAACCATGTACATTAAAACCATGGGCTGTTTAGGAGGCCTTGCACATGGTTTCAACATTTTTTTGCCGATAATTAATTAATTAATTTATTATTATTTTGTTAGGTATGAACATTACAATATATCCCGATATTGGGTTGTTTGTATGGCTGACATTGTTTTGGGGAGATAATTAAAATTTTTATTTTTTATTATTAATTTTAATTTTGTGTAGGCCGACATGTTGGGTATAAAATTTATTCTTATTTTATTAGAGTGTCATGTACAAAGTGACAACATATCTCTCCCAAAATGGGCTAGAGAGCATCTAGCTTCTCTCGGTGCAAATTAAAATTTAATAAAAAAATATTAAACTTTAATTTTAATTTTATATATCTTTTAATATAAAATTAAATAGTAATTATAAGTAACATTTAGTTACATGTATGAAATTAAGATAAAATGATTTATTGTGCATAATGTGTTGTTGTTAATTTAATTTACTTTAAATGGTTAAGAGCTAGTTAATTGCCCAATACCATATATATTTTGTATGAATTGAACTCTTTTTAACCCATTATTGTAATTATATAAGATTTTCCTGACAAGATAATTTAAATGGAGGTCTTTGAAATTATATCTTAAAAAGATTTATGAAACCCCAGATATCATAAGATAACATTCAAACCCTTCTTACAAGGGAATATTTTTTCTAGTTAGGGTTAAGCTCTTAGAAAATGGAAAAGCCAAAGACATTGAACGCTACCAAGTGGAAATCTTAAAAATTGGAGAGCATGTCCTCATCCTGCACATCCACAAACTCTTTAATCTAGCGGTCAAGCAAGAGTTTCCTACACCTTGGAGTCAAAGCCTCATTATTCCTATTTTCAAAAGTGGTGAAAAAAATGCCCCCTCTAATTATCAGACTATTATGGTTAGCCCTCTTCTAGCTAAGTTATTATGGTATTATCTTAGGAAAGAATATCAATGAATGGCTACAAATGGAAGGTAAGCGAGGTAAAGGCCAAGCAGGTTTTATAAGGAATCATTCAACCACGAACCACCTCAGTATGCTTACGATCATTGCAGAGGAATGTTGTAATAATATGTCTGGCCTATTTTGTTGCTTTATGGATTTTAGAAAATCTTTTGATAGAGTGCCCAGAAATAACCTGTGGAATTAGCTAAGTTATTATGGTATTATCTTAGGAAAGAATATCAATGAATGGCTACAAATGGAAGGTAAGCGGGGTAAAGGCCAAGCATGTTTTATAAGGAATCATTCAACCACGAACCACCTCAGTATGCTTACGATCATTGTAGAGGAATGTCCTAATAATATGTCTGGCCTATTTTGTTGCTTTATGGATTTTAGAAAATCTTTTGACAGAGTGCCTAGAAATAACCTGTGGAATAGGCTAGAGGAGATTAAGGTTCCTTTTGAGCTGAGAGCTATCACGATTAGGTTATACCAAAAGGTCATTTCGAAGGTTAAGAATAATGAGGGGTGGACAATGGATATAAATTGTAATATTGGAGTTAAACAAGGTTTCTCTCTCTCCCCTACCCATTTTGGCATTTACATTGATAAGATGGAAAAGTGTTTAGATGGAGCAGGTTACGCCAGTGCAATCTTAGCTGGGATAGATATCATACTCCTACTTTATGTTGATGATATTGTTCTTATGATAAGGCATCCTTATGATCAATTAAGAATTCTTAAATCTTTTTTCTCTAACATGGGTATGACTGTTAACACCGACAAGACAAAAATCATGATTATAAAATCTAAGAAAGACACCTATGCAAATTTTATTTATGATAATAGAAATCTAGAGGAAGTTACTTCTTACAAGTATCTCGGAATTGATATTCATCACAAGCTCAATTGGAACTATAGCATTGAGAAAAAAATTAATGGAGGGCATAAAGCTTATTTTGGTCTTGAAAATAACTGTAAATCAGCCAATCTGGTCATGTGGGATAAAAAGAAGTTCCTCTTTGAAACTATTGTCATCCATGTTATCTTATATGGTTGTGAAGTATGGGGGTGCATCATTTCTAGAGAATCTTGGAGGAAGATTAAGCAAATCCATAAGCGATTTACAACTTATGACCTAACAATCAAAATCAATACGCCTTATCCTATTCTCATGATAGAAGTGGGTATTTCTCCCATTGAGAGAATGGCTATGACTAGGCACCTGATGTACAAGCATAAGATAAATAACATGCCAAAATGAGAGACTTCCTAAAATTGATTTAAACTCAAGTCAAAACCAACTACACCTCAAGCGGTGTTGGTGTAAAGATACCATGGCTTGGTTAAACAATTGGGGCTTTGAGGGAAACAACATTTTGTAGAACATTGATAATGTCAAAAATATTATTACTTCTAAGTTTAAAGAGAAAGTTTGGTGTGAGGAAAATTTAGTGGTTGAGATAAATTAAGATATTATAAGGAGATCATTAATCCTAACTTGGAAGATCATAAGTATCTCTCGGTAGTAACTAGCTCATAGAAGAAAAATAATATATCCCAAGATTACAATGAACTCTCATGAACTCCATAGCGAAACAAGGCATTGGTCTATTCCTAAAACTCCATGGCAGAAAGGGTTTTCCATCAATGTGAGTCTATGAGCGTTGATGATGAAAATAAAATTCTCTTAGAGTGTCTTTCTTAAATCCACATTACATCTGTGTTGAGCTAAATATATCACTACAAATAGCCTTCATAAAATGTCAACCCAAGGAAGGTGAACTTTGAGGCACAAGAACTGTATGTACAGGATTAGGGCCTATCCTAATCTAATCTACTCTAAGCTAATTTACTCTAATTTAAAGATTATTCAAAATGATTAATACTAAGATTCCTAATCTATTAATCATCAAATTCATTTAACATTAAAATCCTAATGCTAACTAAATACCCTCACATCTAAGATCTAAAAAACATTCAAATGTCAAGAAGAAGTGGAAACACCCTTTAAGTTATCTTCAAAATAATTCTAATGCTAAAGTAGAAACCAATGAGAACCATTTATTCTAACACAATTCAGAAACTACACTAAATAAGCATAAAACTTCATATTGACATATAAAACATAATAGGTGAGAGAAAGTGAACTAGGAAATTAGTTTCTCATTTAATAACTTAATGCTTTTGTCAAATTAGTTTCTCATTAACAGTAGAAAACAAATCAAATTACAGTCTAAAGAAACATATGTATCATTACTTAACATAATAAGAACAACATTGTATGAATCAAACTCTGTTCAATTCAGAAAAGCAATGCCTGAGCATCGAAATTATTCTGTTAATCCTCCATATATATTTTTCCCTTTTACATCTCGATCCATGGCTTTTATAGCTCAAGAGCTAGGATAACTAATCCCAAATTTTCAGTAATCAAAACCTATCATCTATTTAATAATACAATTGTTTGCAGAAGGTAAATGATTATGTCCATTAATGACTAACTTCTTCATGCTCGAGATGCTCTAAATTCGTTATCTCATAACAGATCTTCATCACTATGGCACGTAGTACCCAAAGATGAAGATTGCATTGATCATTATGTGAGTCATCAATGAGAATTGAGTGAGATGGATTTGACTTTACTTGAACAAGATGCTAGCACCTTGAGTATAGCGAATCTTCATGATATTTAATCTATTGTTGAAATCAAAGTATGCTACAGAATCTAATATAATCCGTCATGATCTTCCTGGAATTACATTTAATCATTAAATTAGAGGAAATCATAGGGTTTTAATGAATTATCATACCTTACTATACTTGCTGGGTATTTGGGTAGACATGTGAAAATATAAAGGGATTTATGGGGTCAAAGAGAGAATTGAGCTAGATGGATTCGACTTTACTTGAGTAAGATGGTAGCACCTGGAGTATAGCTAATCTTCATGATATTTAATCTGCTGCTGAAATCAAAGTATGTTGCAGAATCTAATATAATCAAACATGATCTTCCTAGAATTACATTTAATCATTAAATTAGAGAAAATCGAAGGGTTTTGATGAATTATCATACCTTACTATATTTGTTGGGAATTTGGGTAGATAAGTGAAAATATAGAGGGATTTATGGGGTCAAAAGATCAAACGAAGAGACCAAAAGTGGATTTGGAGGATGCAAAGAGATGCAAAGAGTGTCAATTTGGAGAGCCAACACTCTCCCACGCCTGTGTATTTTAATGTCCTCATGCAAACATTCCTTTTCAAAATTTCAAAAATTTCAATTGATTTCGAATCCTTCTGACAAAATTTATGATGTATTGTCAATAATATCCAATTCTTCACTGTCCTGTTCTCTGGAAACTCTCCCACACCTATCTGTTTCCATGTCCCCATCCAAACATACATGTTCGAAGCTTCAAAATTTCAAAACTGAGTTTCAATACCACTGACAGTGCTTATGCTGCATTGACCATGATATTCAATTTTCTACTGGCTGGATTTGATCACTCCTTCAATTTCTTCTTTAACATACTGATATGTGATAAGTGCTTAGAGGCCTCAACTCTCTAATTCCTCACTAATTTATGAAGGCGCTTTATGTTCACAACTGCTTTATCACACTTTCCTTTCAGTTTCTCATTCTTCTATAGGAGCTTAAGAATAGAATTTCTCCATTGCTCATTATATTTCTTAGATTCTGCAATCAGTAGGTCTTTTTCCTATTGGGCTTGTTCGTATGACTTGAGTACTGGTTTAAGCTTCTTAATCTTCTTATTTTTCTTCTGCAGCTGGGTAATTATAGAAGGTATAGCTGAAGTGGTAGAAACTTCAGGTATATGTTCACCACATGGTTCTTATGTAGGTGAATTATCTTCAAGAGACCCATAGTCAAACTATTGAGGGTTAAACAATTCAAGATTACATTCCACAAGCCATATTTTAAAACAAGAAGATTTACATGCACATAAGGGTCTAAATGTTCAGAACCAAAATTAGGAAGAATAAAATCAAAATGTTCACCATATACAAAGTCAAATTTCCGAGGAGACGATGGAGGAAGTGGACTTGGAGTATTCTTTTGATTTTTCCTCTCAAGGATATCTGGCTCTGACTCAAGGGATTCTTCCATATCAATTGAAACAGATGGTTGTAGTACATTGAGAGATGGATTAGAGGGTTTAACAAGTTGTTTTATCATACTTTTGGTGGCTCACTGCAACATTTTGGATTCTACAACATTGCGGCTTTTCGGCTGAGGTCGTTGCCTTTTGGATTTCTGTAATACATAGGCAAAAAGATCAATCAGGGGTGGTTCTAGCTTTGGGTCAAGAACGGGTTCTAATTGATGACCTTTAGTTTGGGGAGAAATTGGAATGTGTGGAGAATGAGGAATTTTGGATGAAGGGAGACCCCAAATTCTTCCCACAAAATTAGCCTAGGTATCCTTACGAACACGCAATTAATCTTCATTAAGAATCTTAATCAAACCATGATGGTAGAGACTATTGTCAAGATTACTAGAGTGCTTCTAAACCTGTCTTGACATCTTAGCTAGACTTTTTGCGCATAAATTACGAGAAATTCATTTCCAATTCAACTTCAAAATGCAAAAGTAGGTGGACATGGTAATTCAGAGTGGTGACATACCTCCTTTCGCAAGTCAAATGTTTATGTAATACATAAATCACATTGCACCATTCATCATGAATCCAATCTTGAGGAAAACCCTTCTTCCAGCTTGCATACCGATGCTCCTCCTTTAAAAACTTGGTTCAAACTGCACGCTCTATGGTTTTATTTTTAAACCAATGCTCCCCATGATAAGGCAGACTAGTGGCACAAACTATTTTTTTCTCAGACACTGTCATAATAAATTTGCCAATGTATACTACCTTCCCATCAAATCCCTGTGCGAAATACAACGTGATTTTGTCATCATACTCCTGAAAGTTTTGGAAAAATTGATACCAGATGCCTTAAAATTTTTCTTGCATGCATTGAATTCAGGAAAAACTTCCAACATAGAAACAGAACTCGGCTCATGGAATTCGACTCCCTTCCGCCCCATAATTTTATTTGAGACTGTAATTTGGATAGGAAACAGAGGATGAAACAGAAACTGGGAAAATGATGAAGGTTATTGGATAAGCATATAATAGGTCTAAATAGAGTTTCTTGAGGCTTCTAATGCTTTGGATGTAACGGTAATTCATAAGCTTCGTATTTAACGATCATTCAAATGCATGACGCATGAAAAGTTTATGAAGATTTTGAACTGCCATTGCAATGATGAATTGTTGTGTATGAAGACGTGACTGAATGAATAGAGTGTTGCATGGATAGAGGAAACAAAGACGTCATCATACATTTTTAAGGTGATAAGATCTTCATCTCTAGGAACTATGTGCCATAGAGATGAATATCTATTTAGAATATATAAATATGGTTGTAGAATGATGACAAACAGAGGTAGGGTAAAAAGGATTTATATTCAAAAAAGTAAAAGTATGATGACAAACAAAGGTAGAATGATGATGACAAGAAAAAGTATGGTATAAATTATATAAGGGTATAGGATTAGCAAGTATGTAAGTATACTCCATACTAAAATTTCCTTAATTTTAATGAAATAAACATATTCATAGAAAAGGTCGTTAGCTCATATAAGATTTACCTTATTTAGACCAATTTTTTAAGAAATACCTTGGCTGTCAAAAGTTTATGCTGCATGTTGTAGTTACTGTGATAGAATGGAATTTCTTTGACAAGCTACTCTTGCTTTGATCCAAAGATTGTGTTGCTACAAAACTGAGAATGTTTCTTCTGATAGGTTTTCCACTGTGCTGAATGTTATTGGATTTCTATAGAAAATGGAGGAAGGGACTGTTCTGTACCCAAAATAAAGGCTGCAACTACTAGAACTATCCATGATTTACATAGTAAAGAACTATAAGGTATTCATCCACGTACTTTTCTTTGTGCAAATATACCTATGTGAATAAATTTTGTTGGTGTCGAACATATATATAAATCATTGGATTACCAACCAATGAGGAGAGTTGTTAACCAATGCGAGATATTCCACCCTTAATGTTAATGGAAATCAAGGCACTTGGTACATCCTAACATTCATGAATAGATTTATTGGAGTCAAATGAAATATAGAATTCACTTGGCAAGAAACATTAATGGATTTCCTTAGAAAAGGACAAGGATGCTTTCCATTGAGGAATGTAGGCTCCAGGGTACCTAAAAATGTCTCAAGTTTCAGACCCAATTTTTTTTTTGAAGTCGATGGCCTGAAACTTGCTGGAAGGAGAGCCTTAATAAATCTCCCATCATCCAGCTGAGCACAGAAGAAAAGATATTTTTGCAGAAATGAAGTAGACACCACCAACAAGTTTTACTATGGATCCTAGCCAGCTAGTCACCTGGTTTTCTAACTACACCCCTGCTAGACTATGCCAAACAACTGGTTTTCACAGTAAAGCTTATTTTTCTCTTTACTTTTTTTATTATCTTTATTTTTTTTTATTTTTTTTTATTTCCTATACTACCCTATTCTACTGGAAGTAAAAATATTATTTCAAGTATATGCATACTTTCAGTGTAACCACCTACAAATTAGGATTTCTAAAACATTCTCGTTCACATAGTGTATACAAATACCCAGATTATATGAAGAACCAACTTCTCATATGATATGGATTTCAAAAATTATTGAAAAGTAAATCTGGAGTTGGAAAACTGATTCAGTCCATGATTTAATATATTCTTGACTTGCTTGGCTTCCTTCTTTAGTATCATTTATCTCTAATCCAAGTTGATATTCTTCCTCTAATACAAGGGAAGCAATAAATTCTGCAATTTCAGGTTCTATTTGATCTTCTTCCTTTGCTGCTATCCATGATCCTTGGGTTCCTTCACCAAATGAGGAAGTGGGGATGAATAGATCTAGATCTTCATGCTGAGGATACTTATTGATTTGCTTCCTACTTGGGAAGATGAATTCTTCTTCAGATATGGACCTGGTACTGCCTCAAAGATTTAAGAATCTCCTTTTGGTAATAAGCCCATCTCTACTCAACAAATTTTTGAACATCCTTAAGACTGTATTAGTTCAAATGTCCTGCTTCATAGATGGGTCAGTAACAAGCTTCTTACAGCACCCCAATGGATTTTTTTTAAGTTCAAATTTTAAATCTAAAATTAAACTATTTGCAGAAAAACTGTTTATGCAGAAAATTAAATACATATATTACAAAAAATTGTAAATAACTCAAAAGAAAAGAAACTAAGTTTGAATTAAGTGTTGTGGGTGCAAAATAGCCTAATATTTATGCAATAAAAAACTAATATTGAAATGAAAGCAATTACACCCTAAACAAAAAAAAATGTTCCTACTTGAAAGAAATCTTAATTTTGAAATCTAGGTAGTTTCATTTCCTGCAGTTACTTTTGAGGCCAGTGTGTTTTTCCTTTCAATAGTATGCAAGGGTGCTTTCCTATGTGAGATTTAACTATCTATATTTGTAGAAAGGGAAACATACCCTAAATAAATCAAACTTTCCATTATAAAAAATTTGTGCATAAGAAGAACAACAAGGCTTTGGGGCACCCCACTATAGTGGATGCGAAGGTTCTTACCTTTCGTCTTACCATTCTCCCCTCCCCCTTGTTGTGTAATGTAAAATAAACCTATCTACCTAGACTACAACCCCTTCAACACCTCTGCGGCAATGGCGCCAAAATGTTGAGCTAAATATATCACTACAAATACCCTTCATAAAATGTCAACCCAGGGAGGTAAACTTTGAGCACAAGAACTATATGTACAGGATTAGGGCCTATCCTAATCTAATCTACTCTAAGTTGATTTAATCTAATATAGAGATTATTCAAAATTCTTAATACTAAGATTCCTAATATATTAATCATCAAATTCATTTAAATTTAAAATCCTAATGCTGACTAAATACTCTCACATCTAAGGTCTACAAAGCATTCAAATGCAAAGCAGAAATGGAAATACCCTTTAATCTATATTCAAAATAATTCTAATACTAAATCATAAACCAGTGAGAACCATTTATTCTAACACAATTTAGAAACTATAATAAATAAGTGGAAAACTTCATATTGACAGAGAAAACATAATAGGTGACAGAAAGTGAACTGGGAAATTAATTTCTCATTTAATACTTAATGCTTTTGTCAAATTGATGAATTAATTTTAGTATGAGTTTTAATAAGTTTGATACTAGCACAGAGTTCACTTTTCCATTCAATTTTTATTGTAAATTATTGGTAATTGAAACTAGTTGCATTTAAAAACTACATCAGGACAAATGAAATTTGCAGAGGATACTTTATCAAGTCTAAAGCTATATTCAAAAGAATCCAGTTCTATTGAAAGAAATACCTGAATTAACCTAGAGTCTATGATAAAGCAAAATGATATCTATAGATCCTAAAGTTGAATGCAACTAAGGCTATTTCATTAAAAAAGATCAAATTTACAGAAAGCAATATATAAATTAAACAGTCTTATGGAGCTAAAATATCCAATATTAACTCACGTCTAGAACTATAGCGAGATAAATGAATTTTGGAATACTATAACTAAATATTCTACATTCAAGAATTCAAGCTTGCAAAAGAACTGTATTTAAGCTAAAAGCTAAAGTCAAAACTATTTTTATTGAACTAAAAGCTAAAACTTCAATAAAGAAATCAAATCTATGAAACTAAAAACAGTTAAAGAATGTCTCAACTCAATCTTATAAATGTATTAATTCGATCTCGATTCTTAATCCTATCAAACATTTGTGCACATTATTTCAATACCCATCACACAATGAATGGACTGATTTCAAACATATGTAAATGTACTTTCTACAGCTACTTTAAATACAATTCTTGCTTCTAATGAAAATAGAGATTAACTTATATACACTACACCAAAATTAAGGTTACATGGGAAGGGCTTATGATCTTCTTGGTGGATTCTTACCAAGAAATCCATAAGTCCTTAAATGACTTACAAACTAAACTCTAAGCTACAACCATGATTCTAAAATGAAGAGAACATTAACAACAGAAAAAAGATCAAATTACAATGTAAAGAAACATATGTATCATTACTTAACATAATAAGAACAACATTGTACGAATTGAACTCTGTTCAATTCAGAAAACAGACACCTGAGCAACGCAATTCTTCTATTAATCCTCCATATATATTTTTCCCTTTTACATTTCGATCCATGGCTTTTATAGCTCAAGATCTAGGATAACTAATCTAGATTTTTTAGTAATCAAAACCTATCATCTATTTAACAATACAACTGTTTGTAGAAGGTAAATGATTATGTCAATTAATGACTAACTTCTTCATGCTCGAGATTCTCTGAATTCATTATCTCATAACATAACTTCATCTCTATGGCACGTAGTGCCTAGAGATGAAGATTGTATTGATTATATGTGAGTCATCAATGAGAATTGAGCTGGATGGATTCGACTTTACTTGAGAAAGATGTTAGCGCCTAGAGTATAGCAAATCTTCATGATATTTAATCTACTGCTGAAATCAAAGTATGCTGCAGAATCTAATATAATTAGTCACAATCTTCCTAGAATTACATTTAATCATTAAATTAGAGGAAATCAAAGGGATTTGATGAATTATCATACCTTACAATACTTGATGGGTATTTGGGTAGATATGTGAAAATATAAAGGGATTTATGGGGTTAAAGGATCAAACGAAGAGATCAAAAATGGGTTTGGAGGATGCAAAGAAATGCAAAGAGTGTCAGTTTGGTGAGCCAACAATATGTGTTTCATAGTATTTGGTACAATACAAACATTTATAACCCCCTAACTTTCCAAAACTATAGTGAGCTTGGAAAGATTTTTGGGCATAGGAACACTATTTTAAAGTAAACTAAGTATTATCCTTCTTAAGGTCAGCTAAACCAAAGTTGGTCTGAGTGGATATTAATCACCATCATCATCATAAACAAGGCTAAACTATGATTAGTAATGGCACAACCACAAGTAAAATGGCCACTAAACATGGATAGGTGAAACCAACCACTTAGTTGGAAATGGCTACTTGTTAAACGAAAGATAAACATCAAACTAATTCCCATATTGTTATAGTTAACATAAACATTATACTAATTAATATAGATATAAAACAAATACTATTTAATAAAAAAACAAAAATTGATATGAAAAAATGATATCCACTTAAGTGAAGCTTACTTAAATCTTAATCAAGATGCATCTAAGCATAAGATAGGACGACCCTGAAATAAATATCGGTTCTACACTTGTTACACTGAGCCTAAAGTGGTCAGTAAATAGACTCACCCAACCACTTAGTTTTGTGGAGATGGGTGGCTATTAAACAAAACATAAAACTAATTACTAGATCATTATAGTTATCCATTTATGGTATAAAATAAACATTAAAATTATTAATATAAACATAAAACAAATATTATTTAATAAAAAACAAAAAAACAAAAAGTGATATCCGCTTAAGTGAAGCTTATTTATTTAAATCTCAATCAAAATGCATCTAAGCACTACCATAGCAACACACCTATGAATGCAATAACAAGATACTACGACCATGAAATGAATCTCTCTTGTACACAACAAGGAAGTACAAAATATCAAATAATATCTAAACACATATAAACATAATTATGAAATTTTTCTTCCTTTAGGAAAAAAAAATCTTCAACACTCTATTTTAAAACCTAATTTTTGTAAATAAATTCTTATAAAATAAATAATAAAATTTACCATTATTTAAATGATTTTTTCTTAGCGTATGACTTTTAATAAACACTCTATTTTAAAACCTAATTTTTGTAAATAAATGCTTATAAAATAAATAATAAAATTTATCATTATTTAAATAAATGTTTCTTAGAGTATGACTTTTAATAATGAAGAGAAATTATTTGATAATAAAAAGATTTACACTTGTTAACTTTTACTCTTTATTTTAGTAATCAAATTAATCCACCCCAAATATAAAGAGTCTCATCCTGTTAAGAACCCGTGTCAACCTCCCTCTTTATTTTGTTGTACGCATATGCTTTATAAGTCATCCCATTAGTATGATGTATTATACCACATTCATGGGGAGTAAGTAATAGTTATTAAGTCGTCTAGTTAATAGGTTGCATTATCCCACATTCATGTGGAGTAATAGTTGCTTAGATTAGACTTAGTATGTAAGTATGTGTTGAGGCTATTGAAAGCATCAAAGAGTTATTTTGTATTGAGCTTTCTCAAAGGAGGTTGCCTCCTCGAAGTGGTCTGTGATCAATAAAATCTCTTTTGTGCTCCAATATTTCCGTTATATCGTGCATTTTGATTGTTCATTGCACGAGGTTCTCCACATCTGGTATCAAAGCACTTTCTTGGGATCATTGGGTGGCATTTCGGGAATTTTTTTTTTTTTGCCATGCTTCCTGGCTCTGTCCACCTTACAGTTGTTCTTAAAACAATATCTATTTTTCATCCATATATTCCTTGATTTAGCTCTGTTTTCCTTGAAATTTCACTGTCACCCCCCTGATACCATTATGCATATTCCTTCATTGAGGCCCTTATCCCCAATTTCACTTCCTTAAGGACGAAATTCCGTATTTGTCAATTTTTAGAATTTGTCATAACTTCTTTGATTCTCACCCAATCACCTTCAAATTTTTCCACGGTGTTCATTTTTAATTTCTACTTCATTGTCCCTCTGCCAAATTTTCCAATTCCTTCATCCCACCTCTGAAATTCCCATTTTCTTCTTCTTGTCCCTAAAATAGTGTCCAAAACCCCGTAAAACGCTAACTACCCCCCCCCCCCCCCCTTTTTCCCAAATAAAAAATCTCCTTTTCTAAAAACCTCTCCATTTTTTTTTTCTACCCATTGCCTGAAATGAAAAAAAAAAAAAATGCTTATGGTTGTCACCCGCGCCGGAGCAAATAAAAAAATGGAAGAAGATCTTGAGACCATCAAGTCCAAACTTGAGGATCTAGATCAAAAAATTCTCGACCTCCAACTTCAGAATTCACCCATGAACAACCGCTGCTAGCCTGAGTCTTCTGCACACACTAGGTTCTCATCGTTTAGCAACTTTTGCGGGTCAAAGCTGGATTTTCCTCACTTCAATGGTGATGATCCGACTAGATGGATTTATAGGGAAGAACAATATTTCAGTTTACATAACACTTTTGATGTCAATAAAGTCCCCCTTACATCCTTTCATTTGGAACATGAATCACTTCAATGGTTCCGTTGGTACATCAAGGCTCATGCCGAGCCAAAGTGGAAAGATTTTTCCCAACTCCTCTTGCAGTGATTTGGTCCTAGTGCTTTTGATGAATTCATAGGAGCACTCACCAAAATTCGCCAAACTAGTACTGTCTGGGAGTATAAGACAGAATTTGAGAAACTCGCTAATCACATAGAGGGATTTCCTGATGCATTCTACCTCAGTTGTTTTATCAGTGGTCTGAAGGATGCAATACGCTCTAAGGTTAAAATGTTCTTCCCCAACACAATGATGGAAGCCGTCGGGTTGGATAAGCTAGTAGAGGACAAGATCCAGGCTCAACAATGCTCCAAATCCACTCTTGTTCCATTCAGACCTATGGTTCCTCAAAGAACCCAAAATCCGCCAGCCCCTAGAACCAGTCCTATCAAGCATTTGTCTGAAGCAGAGATGCGGGAACATCGGGAAAAAGGGCTTTGTTATAATTATGACAATAAATTCACCCGGGGACATAGATGTGTTGAGCAAAAGCTCTATCTCTTGGATGTGGATTCTCCACCCACACCTGAAATTTTTTATGATGCTCACGATCCCATAGATGATGATGGTGACATTCAACAACTTCCTACTCTAGACGACCAACCAGATATATCTCTCCATTCCTTAGCCAGAGTCACCACCCCACAAACCATGCAGGTCAGAGGGTTCTTAAAAAAACTCCCTCTTACAATACTCATTGATTCTGGTAGCACACAACTTCATTGACCCGAGGATTGCCAAACAGGCTGATTGTTTCATCCATCCTTGCTCCAACTTTGAAGTCATGATTGCCAATGGGGGCACCTTACCTTGCAAAGGGAAGTGTCGTAATGTGCGCATCTCTATGGGGGATTATAACTTGCACTCTGACATGTTTTCCTTACCCTTAGGAAGATGTGATGTGGTTTTGGGTGCTCAATGGTTACGCACACTTGGACCCATTTTAAGGGATTTTGCTGAACTTTGGATGCAGTTTTCGATCAATGGTACCAAACACACATTGCAGGGCTTACAACCAGGGTCTCTCAGCCTCATCAGTTCACATCGCATGGAAAATATTCTTAAGAAAAGTTCACATGCTGTCATCATTCAACTCCATTTCATTCAGATGCAACCTACAACAGTCTCAACTACTCCATCGGATCTCCAACAAATTTTGGATCGATATGCATGTGTGTTTGCTGAGCCAGTGGGATTTCCATATTCCCGACTCGAGGACCATCATATTCTGCTCCTTCCTGGAAGTGTCCCTCCCAACATCAGGCCCTATCGCTACCCATTTCACCACAATACAGAAATTGAGATGCTTATTCGCGACTTACTCAAGCAAGGTGTTATTCACCCTGGCACTAGTTCCTTCTCTTCATCGGTCCTTCTAGTCCAGAAAAAAGATGGGTCATGGCACCTTTGCATCGACTTTCAAGCACTTAATCACATCACAATTAAGGATGAGCTCCATGGTGCTCATTTTTTGTCCAAGTTGGATCTTCGTTCTGGGTATCACCAATTTTGGGTCCATGCAGATGATATCCCTAAAACAACTTTCCACACACATGATGGCCATTATGAACTTTTGGTCATGCCATTTGGCCTCACAAATGCCCCTTCCACGTTCCAGGCATTGATGAATAAAATATTTCGGCCCTACTTGTGAAACTTCGTTCTGGTCTTCTTTGATGATATCCTCATCTATAGTAAAACCTGGGCTGAGCATCTCCAACATCTAGATCTTGTACTACAAATTTTTTGTGATCATCATCTCTGTGCCAAACAATCTAAATTTATTTTTGGGCAGAAGAAAGTAGATTATCTCGAGCATATTATTTCAGCACAAGGGGTTCGTGTCGATCCTGCCAAAATTGATACCATGAAAAATTGGCCACCTTCTCAGACCTTAAAGAGCCTTCATGGGTTTTTGGAACTTACTAGCTACTACCACAAGTTTGTCAAGGATTATGGGAAGATTGTAGCTCCATTAATAGCTCTACTGAGAAAGAATGCTTTTGCATGGACACCTGTTGCTGCGTGTGCATTTGAGAAATTGAAACAAGCTATGTGTACCACACCTATTCTAGCTATGCCTAATTTTTCCAAGCCCTTCACTATTGAGAGTGATGCTTGTGACAACAGACTTGGTGCTGTCCTCCTCCAAGACGAACATCCCATTGCATTCACTAGCAAATCCCTATCTGGTAAGAATTTATCCACCTCTACATATGAAAAGGAAATGATGGCTATTTTGCATGCCGTATAGAAGTGGCATCCATACCTCTTAGGGAATCATTTCTGCATCAAGACTAATCACTAGAGTCTAAAATATTTCCTGGAACAACGAGTCTCGTCCCCAACACAACAAAAATGGGTTAGCAAACTCATGGGTTATGACTACGAGATCACTTACAAGAAGGGTAAGGACAATATTGTGGTAGATGCTCTTTCCCACACATTTGATGACCATGCTTCTCTTTCATCTATTTCTATGTCTATTCCAAATTGGTTACAATCTGTTCAACAAGGCTATGTCAATGACTCTTCCTTATCTCAAATCATCCAATAGTTGGCCAGTAATCCTTCTCTTTTACTACATTACTCTTGGGATGGTTCTTCTCTACGATACAAGGGTTGCTTGGTGCTTCCCTAGAGAACAGATCTTCACCAGGCTATCTTCTATGAACTCCATGCTTCTCCAGTAGCAAGGCACTCTGGGTTCGTCAAAACGTATGAGCGGGCACGACGTAACTTATTTTGGAAGGGAATGAAAAGGGAAATTCAACAGATGGTTGTTGAATGTGATACCTGCCAGTGCCACAAGGGTGAAACTAGACTCCTCCCCAGCTTGCTCGAATCCTTTCCCATCCCTACAAGGATTTGGACAGATATTTTGATGGATTTCATCAACGGGCTCCCTAAATATGGAGGGAAGACTGTAATCTTGGTTGTGGTTGATTGACTCTCCAAATATAGTCATTTTTGTGCTCTCAACCATCCATATACTGCCTCCTTAGTCGCACAAATTTTCATGGAACAGATATTCCATCTTCATGGTATCCCTTCTTCCATTTCCTCAGACCACGATGCAACTTTCAGAAGTCATTTTTGGACCGAACTCTTTTGCCTCACTGAAACCAAACTGAAAATGAGTTTAGGATATCACCCACAAATAGATGGTCAAACTAAAGTCACCAACAAATGCTTGGAAACTTATCTTCGTTGCTTCACCTCTGAACAACAACATCAATGGCAAACGTGGCTCCCTCTCGCTGAATGGTGGTACAATACTTCCTACCATGCTGCATCTAAAATGACTCCATATGAAGTTGTTTATGGGTAGCCATCCCCAGTGCTCCTTCCATACACCCCTCATAGTTCACCAGTTTAGGCAGTTGACATGGTTCTACGCAACCGTGATCAGATTCTTCACATTCTGCAAGAGAATATTCACATGGGAAGAAATCACATGAAGAAGCAAGTCGATCAACACCGTTCTGAGTGCACCTTTCAAGTTGGTGATATGGTTTTTCTTCATTTGCAGCGTTACAAGCAATCCTCCCTGAAAATCAAAGGGCATCAGAAGCTAGCTCCAAAGTTATATGGGCCATATAAATTTCTTCAGAAGATTGGGTCCGTTGCTTATAAATTGGAAATTCCTCCTTCTTCTCGAATTCACCCAGTCTTTCATGTCTCTTGTCTCAAGAAAGTGATTGGCTCCAACATCAGAGCACAAACTGTTTTACCAGAGCTGGATACAGAAGGCTCCATCATTTTGGAACCAGAGGCCATCCTCAATAAGCGCACTCGTCAAATTCACTCTTAATCCATCACAGAGGTCTTAATTTAGTGGCACAGCATACAACCAGAGGATGCTACATGGGAACCGCTCCTTCATATTTAGTAGCAGTTTCCACATCTAAAGCTTTGAGGACAAAGCTTTTTCTAAGAGGGAGGGGATGTTAAGAACCCGTGTCAACCCCCCTCTTTATTTTGTCGGTATATTTTGTCGGACACATATGCTTTGTAAGTCATCCCATTAGTATGATGTATTATCCTACATTCATGGGGAGTAAGTAATAGTTGTTAAGTCATCTAGTTAATAGGTTGCATTATCCCACCTTCATGTGGAGTAATGGTTGTTTAGATTAGACTTAGTATATAACTATGTGTTGAGGCTAATGAAAGCATCAAAGAGTTATTTTGTATTGAGCTTGCTCAAAGGAGGTTGCCCCCTCGAAGTGGCCCGTGATCAATAAAATCTCTTTTGTGCTCCAATATTTCTGTTATATCGTGTATTTTGATTGTTCATTGCATAAGGTTCTCCACACATCCATAAATTCAAAAAAAATCAGATTCCAAAAGTTTTCAAAATCATATAAATTAGAAAAAAATGTTATTAAAAACTATATCAATTCATATTATAAAAAAATTTATGTTTTCATTTTTTTATACATAAATTTAGATGTCTTAAAAGTTTAGAAAAATTGTTTTTCAAAAAATTATCTTATTACCAATATTTTTATTAAAAAATATTCATAAACATATTATTTCATTTAAACAAATTTATTAAAAATATTATTTACATATATATCTATACTATTTTCAAAGAAATGTGAAAAATTATTTTCATAATCGTTGAAAAAATAACTTAATCTTTTATAACATTAAAAATTAAAGTCAATTTAATCATTTGTACATCATAAACTTATCATATTTAGAATTAAATTTGTTTCAGACCTTACCAATGAATTAATAATGTGTTGGGTCACTAAAAACACTCTATTTATATATTTTATATGATATTTATATCTTTTCCACCCGTTTATATGAAATAGGTTACTTGAAACAACATATTGTTAGTCAAAAGCAAAGCTAATGACCACAAGTTGGCCAATTGTTTTTCTCTAAATATGATTTCTTCCAAATTCAAATCATTTATTTGAATGTTAAAAAGCACTCTCAAAAACCATGGGGCACACGAACTATGCAATATTGAGAGATGTTATCTCGAATTCCAAAAATTTAATGCTAAATTTAGTAAAAAACTAGTGAGAAAAAAATGGTAGAGAAAAAAATACTAAAACTAGTGAGAAAAAAATGGTAGGGAAAAACATCACGTCTTTAGACCTCCACTCCCCCTCTCTCTTTTTATATATATACCTAAAAGTATATTTGACCTAAAGTATGATAGATATGCATACATTGCATTAGTGGCATTATATTAATCTTTTATGCATACTAATACACTCACATATATATTACTTGGTATATTATGTGAGCATTTATGTATATTTGTATTGATGTATCTATTAAGTATATGTATTGAATGATATGTATATAAACAAGAGCTACGAGGTGGCAATGTCCTTGACCTTGCTAATAGATGTAGCTATAAGATGAAATGATAAGAAGCTAATAGCAAAGAAAATAACCTTTTACGTAAGACCACTAACAATATAGGGAAAAGCCATTGAAATGACATAGGACCCTACTAGAGAGGTATAGGATGAAAGTAACTTAGACATCACTTACTTTGAAATGTTTTAGCCCTAAAACCTTATCAAATTTATCCACAATATAAGCAATAAGTAGAGGGATTAAAACAAATATTAAGAATTTATTATTCCTCAAATATTTGAAGAAGCAAAACATTAACATTTAAGGTTGTACCTCCACGAAGTATTGAGACCAAAAAGAGCATTGCATTTTCACAAATTAAATATTTAACAAGTGATTGTTAATAATAATTAGTAGACAACTATTTTAAATGTATTTTTGAACATACGAAATTAACAAGTCTTCTGCTCTCTATTTGTTTATGTTTTATAAATGAAATTAATTAAAAATATAAATTATATAGTTGCTTTAATGATGTATCCATATAGTGTCATTATAGTTGTTTTATATGGTTGTTTTAATAATATATCAATATAGTGTCATTATGGTTGTTTTAAAATTAAAGTCTTTATTAATGTGTTAGTGACATTTTTTTTATTTTATTGCAGATAAAATTGTTTTTCTTTTTAATGTTATTTTCAGAGTGTTTAAAGTTCCACGATAAAGGTGTATTATGGTTTCTGGGAAAAAGAAGCATTTACCTATTACAGAGATGGTGTGATTTGATACTTTTTTCGTTCTTAGTTTTTTGGGAAAGAAAAAGTTTCAGGAATAAAAATTAGGTAAAATAAAACTTTATAAAAATGAATATTCTTTTTTAATAAAATGTTTTATAGTAATTGTTATAACAAATAATAATTTGCAAATAAGTTTTATAATTTATATTTTATAAATATTAATATTTTATAAAATAAAATTTAAGTTTAGAAATTAGACTCTATATTATAATATTAATATATAACCATAGATACAATGATATCTTAAGATAGCCTTTACAAAGCAATTTCCTATAATAATAAAAAAAGCATTTATGCTTCTTCAAGGTTTCTTTAATATTTTTATGAAACATCATCAATTCTTAAATCTCATCTTTATAAAAGAGAAGCACTTGATTGAAACGTTGTCACTTTTTGTATGAAACACCATCTATTCTAGAATATAAAACTACTATTGTGAGTTGAAGGGTCGTTTTAGGAAAAGAGATGTAAAGAGGCTATTGAAACCAATTAAAAGTAGTATATCCCTAATCATGAAAACAAATAACACATTAATCTTGAAATTACTATGTGTGGAAATGACTTGAATAGAACAAAGGAATGCATTTCGTTAAAACTAACTAGCAAAATAACATAGATTAGTTCTCGTGTTTACATCCCTATGTTATTCAATTGGGATTTGTTCAAAGAACTATATAGTTTGTGTTTCGTGGCTCCCCGACAATTATACTTTGTGTTTAGTGGTCGTCCAACAATTATAGTTTAGGATTCATGGTTGCCCAATTTCAATGTGTATCAGAGTAAACACCATTCAATAATTTCCATAGCAAGGTGCCTAATGGGAATTATAACTTTCAATACTTCACATTTGTTTTAACATACAATACTCGGTAACCACTTTCTAGACAAGAACACTCTTTAGGACAAAACTGACTATCAAGGAACATATATGAAACACTATTGGGTAAGAGAGGTTTGACATTTGTAGCAAGGTTCCTAATGCGAAGTATAACTTTCAATACTTCATTTGTTTTAGCATACAATAATCAGTAACCACTTTCTAGACAAGAACACTCTTTAGGATAAAATGACTATCGAGGAACATATATGAGATAGCTAAGAGAGATTTGAAGTTTGTAGATATTTAAGCTCTATGTTTTGTGTTGCTAATATTTTCCTATTCTTCATGACTTTTTGAAATTATTCAAAGGTTCTCGAAACTAAACTTAAAAAGTAGAAATAATCAACAAAAACAAAAAGTAAATCTAAGAGGTATTTTTTAAAAATAATTAATAATTTTTACAAATATAAAACTTAAACACATACTTAACTTTATACACAATAAAATATAACCATTAATAATAAAATACATATTTGATAACAAGATCTATTTGAAATGAGGAGAGCACAAATTTCATAAGTAAATGATATTTTTATAATTTCTAGACATGGATGATGGAAACACAATCTCACCATCTTTTGATTTCCTAACATAACAAACAATTATGCAATAGCAATTTGTAGTAAAAAAACTTATTTCAGAATTAAGTTATTAATATCACACCATGTGAAAATTTTGTATTCCATTTGAATAAAAACACAAATCTTCTCAATGAACTCTTTGTGTAAGTATAACTTAAAGAAATGTGTGTCCAAGATTCAAAATAAAAACCTTGAGAATCTAAAAATAAGCATATAAAGATAAATTTATTAGAAAATAAATATTGCTTTTTTAGAATTTAAAATCATTTATAAATCTTATATTAATTGTTTAACTCTATCAATTTATATTAATGATTTAACTCTAATTTATGAAATTTAGATTCAATAAGATTAGTTTTAAAGAAATTTACAAGTATGGGTTTCACATATACACTTGTAACATTATAATGATGAAGGATTTTGAAATTTGAATAGATCATTCTAATTACAATTCTAATAATTATTTATTGTCACTTAATATCATCTCTAAAAAATATTCATTTGTATTTATTAATAATTTCAACTATTCTAATAACCTTTTAATGTCACTTAAAATTATCTCAAAAAATTACTAATTTATATTTATTAATAATTTTATATTGTAATAAAGAAAAGATTATAATTTGTAACTTATCAAAAATATTAATTTATATTTATTAATAATTTTATATTATAAAAAAAATCCTAAACCCATCCTTGCAACAAGGAATCTAGACAGAAGAACGAAATTGTAGCCTTCAAGCTTACGTCTGAATATCTCATTAATAATCTAACGAGCTCAATTTTAATCAGAAAGGGGTAGTTTCATTGGTCTAGCTTGCCGTGTCAACTAGCCCTTTGCCGTCCTTTTTGTGAGGTAGCTTGTCCCCCTACAATTCCTAGTGCACTCTACTTTTTGGCTTGCTATAAATTCTCTTTTTTCCCAATTATAATTTTTATCTCATAAAAAATATTATAAAATGTGAAAATAAATCAATATAAGTTCAACACTTTCAACAAGTTAAATACTTTGAATCATTTTGTTGACCGATGCTGCTAAGTAAGCGACTCTGCTAGAATATTTACCATGTACATAGGCCAGGTTTATTAGAGGGATTTTCCAGCTCCATTATTCATGATCTGTCAGCTAGTAATTTGAGGTGGAGTTGCTTGGTCCTCTGAGTTCCAAGGTGTACGATAAACTTATTGAGGATGGAGGTGAATGTGAATCATCCAGCAACTCAAGGTGGATCTCAGTCTAGTCTTCCCTAGCAATTCGAGGTGGATCACACCCAGGTTGAAGTTTAAGTAGCAATGACCTTGGTAAAGGGGGGGCACCATGTGTTTTGAAAATATTTCTATCATAAAGAAAGGAAACAAATAAGGGTGTACACCAGGTAGGGTGAACTCCCAACGATTTTAGGATTGAATGCCCAACAATGGGTTCACGGGATATAGTTCAGTCAGCCTCACATAGAGCACTTATTTAATTGATTCGTTGAACCGAAACATCAGTCACCGAGCAATATATAGGACTGGACATCGAGGACCGGGAATTGATTAGTGGACTGGAGATAGAGGACTAGGTATTGATTGGACGAGAACTAGCTATTGGTGTAGTTCCACCCCAAACCAATAGATATGCCTTTACTTTTATATGGAGTAAAGTGGTCAAGGTAGCTCAGCATTGGGCGGTCACAAGTTCAAGTCCTGCTATAACCATCAGAGGGTAATTTGAAGCTAAACTCTTCACAGTAAGAGAACAAATGGTGTAGGTCACCGCATTACCTATCCGTTGAAATTCGACATTATATAATGTTGTGTGTTCTTAGAACTCAAAGATCACAACAATTTGCATTGGTTTATACTAAAATATTTTAATGAATATTGAGGTTGTCATGAGTAATAATACGTTGTAAATATCAAGACAAATTGTAAGATGAAGTTTAGTTGTAAATACAATAATTTAGTTGCAAATTCCATAGGTTGGATATGCCATTAACAAATGTAAATGAATATAATATATTAATCCATGAATAAAGCAGTTAATAAATTTAGAGTAAATAAGTACAAAATATTTTTTCAAGATTGTTGTAAAGTCATTGCATGAATATAGTATATTACTAATTAGTCTATATAATATAATGTGTTTAATTTAAGTGGTATTGTAAGTTTAATTGTGACGGTTGATATCTACCCCATTGGATCTCCACTCTCTCATATTTCCAAGAAAATAACTCTTTTCGACACTGCTGCTCTAATAAACCCATACCCTCACATAAACTGGACAAGAAATCTAAACTTACCTTGTTTACTTACCTTGTTAACATTTAAATTATAATTAAATGTTATAATTTATAAACAACCCGTCCTCCTCGTAACAATATACTGATCTCCCAAATTTTTTTATGCCTATTAACAATAATAAACATAAGCAGCTGTGATGGAGAATTCCACGTCCTTGTAATCCAGGGTTTCTACAGGGATTTTGAAACCATGTGGCAAGGCAAGGTTATAGGAAGCAACACGTTGACATAACAAATATTTATAGAGTTTAACTTGTAAATAAAAATCCCTAAGTCTAGAATGAACTAGACCAAAGCCTTTATTTTCTTAATTTTGAAGTTTTTTTAAAGTAAAAGAATGTAATTTGAGAAAAAAATATCTCTTAAAAAAAGACATATACTATTTATTCTTCAAACTTATTAAAGAAACAAATCATTTAATAAATTAAAATTTATAAATATAATAAATAGTCACATCGCTACTTATCAAACTGAGTGCAGACTGCATGAGAATGCATTTTAGAAAACACAAAACAACTTTGTGTTTTCATCCCATAGGTTGAGAAATGCATAAAATTGAGTATTAAGAAACACCGTATATTATTTCCCACAGGTTGAAAATTGCATGAAATTTATTATTAAGAAACACTATATTATTTGAAGAGAATACAATACCTTTTACAACTTCAAAAGAGAAGCCAAAGGATCACACAAAAGTTTTCAAAAGGGTTTGTAATTTTTTCAAAAGATTGGGGGATTTCAAAGCTTTGCGTAACAACAGGAGCATAGAATCTGGCAAATTTTTTCAAAACAGAAGAAAAAGGATTTGGCAAACTTTTTCAAAACAGAAGCCAAAGGGTTTGTAATTTTTTCAAAAGATTGGGGGACTCAAAGTCATAACAACAGCAGGGTTGAATCCACATATTCTACAATGCTAGTCCCTTTCCCTTGCTTGATTCCTCAATGAGATCCTTCAAGGATGATTCCACTGCATTTAATTGATTTCGCGGTGAGATCCTTCAATTCCTGCAAGGCCAAATTCACTGCGTAGAGAACAGCAGCAGGGTTGAATCCACATTTTCTACAACGCCATATACTTTCCCTTGTTTGAATCCTTGGTGAGTTCCTTCAATTATTTCAAGGCTGATTCCACTGCATCTAATATACGTCCCCAGTTTCAAGTTGAAAATGTTAGGAATGTTGATTCAGAGTTTCTGTTGGAGTTTTCCTCTTCTTATATGATGGTGCTAAAGAATACCATTCACCTAGTCCTCTATTCACACTGCCAAAAAAATTTCTACCCGTGTAATGAATAAATCTCTGAATGGGTAGGAAACAAGTGTGCATGTACCATAAACAAGTGTGCATATACCAATATTCTTTGCCTATAGTGCATCAAACTTGGGCATGGCATTTACTTTTGGGAATCTAAATTGGGTTTGATCTTTGATCGGTTATTGCCATATTGGTCTTAAACACACTTATATACAATGTTAGATTGGTTTATATCTATTTTTTGCACGTAGATCTATACCAAAAAATACATTCTTGTAAATTCTCAGGAGAAACAAAATCGAGGTAAACTTTAATACATTGTTATTTTTAATTAGCAACACAGTGGAGACAACATTTTGAAAATAGCATAATGCAAAAGACCAGAAATGTCGATGGACATGGCTAGATAATGTTTTCTATGGAGATGGATAGCATACATTATATGTACACCCGAGCAGTGATTTATGGATACATTGCCAACTCTTGTTTCAACTTCTTCCGTGATATCATTCGCCAGCTTCCCATGCCTTGCCTCACTAGAAAATATTTTGAAAATAAAATTACTATTACTAAAACAGGAGATAAAGAGTATCGTATATTTATGAATTCCACAAATTAAAAACTAAGATCAGCAGAAAAACGAGCTCCAATGCCCATTTGGGTCTGGTGGGATAAATATAGCTTTCTTTATGTACAAATCTCAACATCCAAAATGAAATTGATGCTAAAATCCACTTATGTATGTGCTGGTAGAAAGTTTGCAACTAAGTAGCAAGAAACATATTATTATTAATATTAACAATACAAAGGAAATCAAATATAATGGATACTTTTTGTGAGGACAAAGACCAGGCTTCAAATATAGTGGATACCACATTTTGGGAAGATTGCAAGACATTGTTATAAAACTATTTCAGGGCACCACAAAAGACCAGTTGGAATGGAACATACTACAGTAATGGAATACTTAAGACCCTATGTACATAGCATGAGGAAGCCACCTTGTATATCCAACATCATTTCCAGGTGGAGTGTTGCATGCTCCTTGAGAACATCATTTCCAGGTGGAGTGTTCCATGCACCTTCAAATGACTACTTAAAATGACAGAGTGCTACTTATAAAAATCTTGCACTACCCAACATTTAATGGTTGTCACGGCAGCAATTGTACCATGAACTACGTGTAATTAATATGTTAGTAGAGGTCAGCACAATATGGAATAAAAAGTATTTCAACAACCAATGCTAAGATCACCTCTCGGTCTGGTTTTGGGAAGGGAAAATCTAGGAAGATGTGAGTTACTTTTGTCCAATCAAAAAAATAAAAATGGCCCGCAGAAGTGCACACACATACCGAAGCTATATATTGCTGCATTAAAAATTTGGTTGTATTTAATTTTTGCTGACCAAAGCTTGCCACTAAGTCTCGGGGCACAAGATCCTAGAGAAACGTCACCTGCACTAACCAATGAATAGGCACAAAAATAGTTTTAAAAAATAAAAAAAATAAAAATATAATACACAAACTTAATCTAAATTACATGTTTTTATTAAAGTTACTACAAAATTCTCTAAATAATGCCCCTGACCAATTCATATATATCCCCTTGTCGGGGACATAACTAGAATAGAATAAAAATGAGGGACAATGGCATCCTATGTTGACTATTAAAAAAATGAGATATATATATATATATATATATATA